>BJKM01000084.1:892500-900000 GCA_015082035.1 Chaenogobius annularis | reverse complement strand
CATCCCCGGCAAAAAAGAAAAACCAAAAAGAACAACAACACAAAACATCAAATCTCCAAATGGCAGCGACTCAAAAATAAACTCTGGAGGCAGACATCACGCTTTGGGCGTTTCATCTGAGCTGAAATGACGTTTTCAGTTCAAATCTAGTTAAAGGCTTAGAGTGCGCGGCTCGCTCAGCTTCACTATACAGCTGTGAGGTCATCGGCGGTCACGTAACCGCGGCGTCACTAATCAGGACATAGTCTCACATGCGTTTTCACCTCCAGGGTAAATAATGACTGTATAATCCCACAACACTGATACAGGATTTGTGCGGCTGTGCGACGGGGCGGGGCATAGGTTTTCCCGACATTTTAACGAGATGAATGGTCATTTTCAAGTGTCGAACCAGTTTTTGTGATTTGATTTGATTAATTCAGTTGACATTGCACAATTGAAATACATCTTAGCATTTGAAAGCAGATGTGAATATTACAGGGTTTAATACGTACAATATTTTTGCTGAATGCAGAAGATTATGCGATTTTGGCATTTTGTGACAATTCAAATGATGTTTTTGTTTGTTTGACTGAATAAACACACAGCCCGAGTCACTGTTCAGGTCAAAAGAATATAAAAGAGAAGAAAAAAAAAAAAAAAAGACTGTAGTTGTACCTAAAAGCTCTCAAATGTAAGTAGCTCCATGATTTGACCATGTGCCAAAGGGCAAACCCAAAAGCCCAGAGGAGCTTTTCGAACGCTTACAAATATTTACGCAGAAGACTATTTATAAACTGTGAATTTATCAGTGAAAAAACGTATTAAACTCTCATTTCAAGCGCAAAATCTTCCTCCATTTAGGGCTGGGCGATATTGACGAAAAGGAATATCTCGATATTCTTTTGTATCCTGAGTATCCTGATAACGATGTTCAGACAATTAGTATATTTGTATTAGTATTTGTGGAGGTTTAATCATCAGACAATAGGGAAATGCCTATTAAGGTAATCATAAAAGTTCCCCCGGATTAGAAAGTTTACAACATAACTATTTTATTTTCTTATAAGCTTGTTCTGTAATTTTTTTTTACAATAAATGATATACTCTTGAATTTAATATCTTTCTGCTGTTGTGAAGGTAAATCCTTTATTAAAATCCCCTAAAAATAATAAGTTAAATAATAAACATTTTTAGTCGGCCGGGTTAATCGCCTAAAGGTCTACAGCCCTCATGCTTCTACAATCTGTCTTTAATTTAGCGGATTCCACAACATTTAGATATTATTTTTAGTGAGAAGTTCATTTGTGAACAGTACTTTAACTTGACATAAATGTATACTCTTATTATCGGTTTATTACAGGCAAATATCGGTTATCGGCCACAACAGCAAGACCAGATTTGTGCAGTACAAATCTAGCTACATTTACTTCAGTCAAATTGTACTTATTGGAGTAACTTTCTGACACTACACTTTTACTCCTACTTGAGTAATATATTTATTGAAGTAACAATACTCTAACTTGAGTGAAAGGGTTGGTTCCTCTTCCCACTGAGAGTAAATCCACAAGAGACAAAAGCGTTATGTCGACAATATGAAACGCTAGGCTTTGGTTTTTCTCCTTTTTGTGTCTGTCTTTTGAAAATACAATATTTAGCTCATGTTTTGCTCTTCAAATTATGAATCAGATGTTACTTCCAGACAGTCACGCTTAAAGTTACTCTTACTTGAGTCATAGTTTCCCCAAATACTTTGTTACTCTCACTTGAGTCGTTTCTTGAACCACTTGTTTGTACTTTTAACTTTACTTTTATTTGAATAACATTGTTTGATAACTCTACCCACCTCTGAGTAAGACATATATCGAATATCGGCTCAGATAAATGTGTATCGGACTGTCCCTATAGTGGTTGTCGCTCAACACACGGAAAGCTTACAATCTGAGGCTTTATCATTATTTTTACTAAAGTTATTGAAAGACCATTAAGCATTTTACTACTTGTAAGCATTTCTAAGCCTTTTCTCATTAAGGATCAAAACATTTAAATGCGTCAGGACATTTCCAAACATGTGTCCAAAGATAACGGCATAGGTCGGTGGTGATCGCGTATGTCAGATGAACAACACGCTGAGACCAGGGCTGAGATGGATCATGGTATGGGCCATCTGGATCTGTTATCAGATTATTGCACATAAGACTCTTCCTCCTCCTCCTCCTCACGTTCATATCCAATCAGTGCCTGAATACAACATTTGGAGACAACTGGAGTCAAACAGAAGCTAATGTTTGGACCAGACTATTTTTCAGATGCATTTTCAAATAAAGAGTTGCAGCTTTGACACTGGACATGTTTTCTTTATATGATGTTGTAGTTAGAACAATACAAGCGTCTTTGTTTACTTGTTTACTTGTTTACTTTTGGGAAATCCGTTTTCAAAAGTAATCGGTGGCTGGCAGTTTATTCTTAATGTATTTTACTGCAATCAAAGTATGATTCCATCCCTCCTTGATCAAAATCCACAACATTATTTAATTTGTAGACAATTGCAACAAAAAGGAAAAATACTTGATGGATTGCAGGAAACAGTAAGCATCATTTACTTTTAGTTTGTACACAGGCCTAACCTATGGTGCGGCAACAAAGTTCTTTAGGACACACTGAACACAACAACATAGTGTGTGTGTGTGTGTGTGTGTGTGTGTGTGTGTGTGTGTGTGTGTGTGTGTGACACCGGGAGCGGCTGGAGAAGAACATCTCTCGTGCGCACCCGCTAATCCACTGACTGTCTGTGCACCGGAGCCAGCCCCAGGCGCGTTTGGCCCGCATCCAGGAAGAAGACGCACGCGTTTCCCATAACCACAAGACCGTCACGCATCCTCCTTCATCTCCAGGAGCCAGCAGGCAACGGGTGTGGTCTTATTTCAACATCTCACAGCCCTGTATCCAGCAAGAAACTGCTGCAACGGCCCCCGCTGCCGCCGCCGCCCCGCGTCTCCATCGCTGCGCACATTCATAACGCCGTACCGTATGTTGTTGTTTTTCCCTCGTGATACCGGCCCTCCCCGGCTCATCTCCCGCATCACTCTGCAGTGCCACGCCGCGCACGCATCACGCCGTCAGTTGCTGCCGGTGAGGAGCGCGCGGCGCAAACCAAAACTCGTGATGATCGTAAAAAAAAAACAGAAAATGCTTTTACCTTCTCGCTCAGTCCGCTCTGGCACACGTCCCGGTCCGTGTTGACGTCTCTCCCGGCGGGCGCACGGTCCTGAGCGCGCTGGTTCCACCTTCTCTCCTTCTCCTCCGCTGCTTCCTCACTGATGCCTCCTCATCCTCTCTCTCTCTCTCTCTCTCTCTCCCTCCCGGCCCCGCCCCTCCGCGCTCTGCTGCTCTCGTGCTCTTTCTGTTTGCATCAGTGTGGCCTGATGGGAACTTACACGGGATACTTTACAGGCAAAGGTCTGCAGATATTACAGGCAGACCTTTGCCTGTAATATCTGCACTACTTACCCAAGTCTGTTCCATACATTAGGCTGGTATATATAATATGTCTGGATTTCTTCTCTTGCACTGCCAGTTTCACATCAGCTCTGTCCATGCTGTGGGCTTGTATTTATACTAAGTCTTATTTGTGTGCCTTTATATTGTCATATTGTAGCCTATACTTTCATATTTTGCTAATAATAATTGTGCTACAGACTAAACAACTGTACAATTTCTATATTTAACTCATTTTATATATTCCTGTCTGTTTACATGAGCACCAAATTCTGATTATTGGATTGATTGATCGAGAGATGATCTTTCTGAAACAGAATCTGAAAGGGGTTTAGGGCAGGGAACTTGCTTTGGCATTAAGGTGCAACATACAACAATGAATAATAATGGGCATGCATCAAATTTAGAATTTACAAATAAAATAACATAGACTTGAAAATATACACAATTTACAGTTGGTCAGAATAGTGCAAAAGCGAACAGTGCAAGGAATGATCATTGGTTGGAAAAATAGTTAAAGTGGCAGGTGTTTAAGACGTGTTCATGAGTCCAACGGCAGAGGGAAAGAAACTATTCTTGTGGCGGGAGGTTCTGGTCCAGATGGAGAAGGGTCAGCTGTGATCCGACCTGCTCGTCCCAGAGCCCTGGAGACGTACAGGTCCTGCAGAGATGGAAGTCTGCAGCTGATCACCTTCTCAGCAGAACACACGATGCGCTGTAGTCTCTGTTTGTCCCTGGCTGTGGCTCCAGCGTACCACACGGTGATGGAGGAGGTGAGGATGGACTCAATGATGGCCGTGTAGAAGGTTGAGAATGGACCTCAATGATGGCCGTGTAGAACTGCACCATCATCTGCACTGGCAGCTTGGCTTTCCTCAGCTGCCGCAGGAAGTACATCCTCTGCTGGGCCTTCTTGATGCTGGAGATGATGGTGGGCTCCCACTTGAAGCCAGCGTCTCGCACTTTTTTTTGTCTTGACTTCTCATTTTGTCTTTATTTTTACCCTTATGTATAATCTATTATTTGTGTTGTTTGCCTCATAAATGCCTAAAAGCAGGATTTGGCAGCTCGTCTCTCAAACAGATCTGCCTCTGTTTAAGTGCTCAGTGAATGGAGTCAATCCAAGTTCACTCCGGCTTTTCAGTGAACTGCCGCCATCTGTCAAAGAGGTTTTGTTTGTTTCATTGTTTTTCCTCACAAAGCCAAAATGCACAGTCACATAAACATTACCCATATTTTTAAAGGTGCTTACTTTTCGGGTGCCATGGAAATGTTACTGCTTTGCCTGAAATGTATCACAATATGACACTAAACTTCGCATCGATACGTTTAATGTCATATATAAAACATTCCAGGCGGAGCAATAACATCTCCATGGAGACAAAAAGGCTGCAGAACTTAGCCATGAAATGTTACATAGTGAACCTTTGACATGCTTGTATCTTGATGATCAATTCAAATTCAGTTCTCAAACTTTTCACACCAAGGACCACCCAAGAAAACATTCGGCCTTCCGAGTACCACCAGATCTAAAACTGGTCTAAAACAGGATTATTTCAGGTCCAAAACTAGAACTATAGGTCCAAAACGAGGAGAAAGAAACAAAAATGTGGATTCATTTGACTCTAAATTCATCAAATATTTTAACAGCAGACAACTCCAAGTATCACAGTTTAAGAACCACTGATTTAAGCCATTTCAGGCCAAATTCATGCATTAGAATCAATTTGCATTTGTCAGCCAACACTTAAGACAACGTAGCCCTGCTCCATCATTTGCTACATTCAATAATGGAAACGCACGTGAAACTATAGCCAGGCCATTCCCCTCATTCAGCCATTTGTCAAGTCACACCTCCAGTTGTTAATTCATTTAGCCTAATGCAGTGTGCAGTCACTACGTACATCTATCAAGCGTTTCCTGGCCGTCCACAGTGTCGGCTTGCAGGTGCCCAAAGACACTGACAAAGTAAAGCCATTTAGCTTATCACAAATAAGATCATATTTTGTTGAAATGAAGAACACTGCTGCTATCAATTCAAAATAAAGCCTTGTCGTTTGAATGGTGAAACAGGAAATAACCGCAGGACTCAACTTAAAAAAAAAATTGTACAATTATTCAGAACTTAATATGTTCTTATTCCTCTTTTTTGTTTTGAATTTTTATTTAATTTTTATTTTTATTTGTATTTATTATTATTATTATTATTATTATTATTATTATTATTATTATTATTATTATTATTATTATTATTATTATTATTATTATTATCATTATTGTTATTATTATTATTATTGTTATTATTATTAATATTAATGTTAATATTATTATTATTTTATGCCATTCCCTTATTTTTTACTTTTACTCCTTCTACCTGGTCCAGCTCCTTCATTGTGCGTTCTTTGGTGTTATTTTTTATAGTTTTTCCTTTCTGTTGTTGTAGTTGTGTTGTTGCTTTGATCTATTTATCTATGCTCTAATAAAAAATAACAATAAAAAAAAAAACATGGTAAAAAAGGAAGCAGCAACACATACAAGGGCAGAACAAATGCATTTATATCCACATTAAAGTCCCTCTCGTCCGCTGTGTTCTAGCTGGCGAACGGTTCTTGCAGCCTTGAACGCGGAGGCGGTTTGCAGCAGGTTTTTACGATCCGTTTGTGGGTCGTGGAGTGGCCCTAACACCAGTGCAGTCTGAACTCCCAGAGGAACCGGTCACAGCTGCACCAGAATCCATTAGCGCAGGCCAGAACCAGCGCAGACCCTGTAATGAGCGTGTGACGTCCGACTGGTCACTAAACACATCTCTGCGCTGAACAATGCCATGTGTAAACCTCCACAGACGATTAACGTGAAGTAGATTCACCAAATTGAATATGCTAAAAGTGAGTAAACCAAGCTTAAATGTGAGGTAAAAGCAACACCAAAACTGTATTAGATATATTGTGCACAAACGTATTACAATAGATTTTCTTGTCATAATCACTTGTCTTTATTTGTTCAAATCTGGTGCCACAATCACTCCTTGATCCTACCTAGTATTTTTTTAAATATTATAATATTAATATGAGCCATTTTCTTAACTCGACCCTAAAGGTGCAGTCCTTTTCCTGTTGCTTTGCCTGGAACAATCTTGCGTTTATTCAATTGCAAAAATGAAATGCATTCTTATTAGAGGTGGTCTATATTTTGAAATTTAGATAAAATCGTGAATGTTGTTTTGAAGATATGACAATTTTTAATATCCAGTGTATCGTTTATAGTAAAAAAAAAAAATAAAAAAAGGAGAAATGGAGAAAAAAGTTTTGTTGTAAACTTTAAAATAAGGATAAACGGTGACATTTCTGCACTTTTGTGATTGATTCAAAAAAATATCAAGTTTTTTTTGGTCAATAACGCGCAACTCCAATTCCTACTGTGACTGGGTTCGGCTCTCCACAGATCTGACCTGCTTATCCCCTTGGATACACAGGAAAGTTACATAGTGCCGTGCTTTAAATCCTGAAACGCATTTGCACATCTTGAGATCTTATCAAATCATCTGTGCAAATGAGTTAATAGCTTAGTTGATGAGACCATATGCTGCTCTTCTGAACGTGTCCGTATTGTTTCTGCGGCAGGCTGAACACAAAGGCAGAGGAGCGGCGTCCCGGAGCAGATGGGACCGGCCGGCGATTAGCATGAGAAAGAGGTGGACAAGAGGTCCTCGTTTGAACTCGGGTCCCACAGGCGCTGGGTGAGAGAGGGTCTGAGGACAATCACGGTAAATCAAACAAACTATAGAACCGTTGTCGAGGGTTTGGTTCTAGTTTGAGCCCAGTTTAGTCCCGATGTAGACTTGGTTTGGGCTTGTTCTAGTTTTGGTTCAGGGTGCATTCACACTCAAACAAAGGTTACATCAAAACTGGGACTAAACTGGGATTATATCCGGAACTAAACTAAACTAGACCAGGACTAAATTGACTAGAACAGGACCAAACTTTTCAAAATCATCACATCAAGACTAAACAAGGACTCGAACAG
>BJKM01000084.1:600000-887500 GCA_015082035.1 Chaenogobius annularis | reverse complement strand
TGGGTGATATTAGTGACATCATACGTGCTGATTCCATTGCACTACGTGTCGATATGTGTCCATCCTGTCATTATTGGTGTAGAAATGAGAAAAAAGTCTTGAAAGAATAAATAATATCTGTTATTTAGTCATTGCTACGACTGGCGAAGAGTGATTAAAGTTCCTCTTCTTCAAAATATTGAGCATTTCCTCAAGTCACTGGTTTCAGAATGATCGTTGCCAACTATTTAAACTATATATATTATTGCTTTTGAATGAGAACAAGCACTCAAAAGCAGAAAGCTGAGATCTGCATTCAACATTTAAAAGTTGTGCGTGTCAACTTTTCTAGACACAAATATATATTCTAAACCAAATACTTCAACTGATCATGTACCAGGAGGGGGCAGCACTGGAAGCACGCTGCGTTAAGGCATCAGTAGTGAACAGAAACTCTACCAGGACTCACCAGACCGTTGGTTTGGTTCTTTTTGTTTACGAGGTCGTGAGTGCTGCCCCCTTCAGTCAGCTCTATGGAGGGTCCGGACTCCCAGTGCGTGGTGGCGCGTGGGATCGGCCTGATGTCGGAGGGAAACGGCTGGTTTGTGTTGCTGACCGAGTAAGGACTGTCGAAATGGGACTCACTCTTTGAAGAGCAGCCTCTCCTGAAGCGAAAAGAGTCGGTGACACTTCGATGTTAAAAATACTTAGAAGTAGAACATACATTTTCACTTATAAATAAATACTTATACTACATGGGATGAGAAAGGCACTAACCACAGGTGGGACGAGTACTTTCACCTCAGAACAGTCATGCACAGTGGTGGAAGAAATGCCCCGTTTTGTTACTTAAGTAAAAGTACTGATACCGGAGCAAAAAATACTCTACTTCAGTAAAAATACACCTTTAAAAATGTAAGGAAAGTAATTTACACGGATATTAAAGCGACAAATTGTGATCTTGATAAAGAATTGTCTTGATTATTGGTCATCCGGAAAAAAATGTTCCAGGTCATTTTGAAGGTTTTGTGGAATGCAAATATAATGATAAGATATTAAACGTGCTAAAATAATAATAATAATAATAATAATAATAATAATAATAATAATAATAATAATAATAATAATAATAATAATAATAATAATAATAATAATAATAAAGCCCTCGGCCAGTTCAGCAGGTCGAAAACCAAACCAAACAAATACTTTTACCTTTGGTCCAGCTCAAAACTAACTGTAAAAAGTATTAAAGTAAAGTACAGATAGTATACATTAAAATATTTGACTTTGTTACTTTGGTCATACATAATATAAAAGTTTTAAAAGCAGTAATAACAGCTGTAGTATTAGTCATTATAGAAGTCATCTAAGCTCACAAAAGGCTCTCGAATGAAGAAAATCACTATTAATGCTGCAACTAACGATTACTTTAGCAGTCGACTAGTCAGTGAATATGTTTTTATTAGTTTACTAGACAAACGGATATTTCTATTGCACATTAAGATTGTTTAAACAGATTTTTAACCAAATAAAGGTTGAAATGTAGTGACTGAAGGCTTCGAGATAGTGAATATTTACGAATAAATAAAAATGTATAATTGATAAAAATCTGAGACTGTTTTTTGTTTGTCAGTCGTGCTGCTGTCTTTGCTGTCTTTAGTCCAAATAACGATTTTCAAAGTACCATTAACATTATTTCAGTCATAATCATTCCAGTTAATCTTGCAACCCTAATCACTATAGACTAACTTTATAAACCAACTTAAAGGTGCGCAACGTAACGCTCTGCCACTTCTTTGTCTCATCAAATCAAGTCTGTTCACAGTAAGAATGTTGTTTTCAATGTAGTTAATTGCGATAAAAACACTCGTAATCTAATAAATGCAATACAGACAAGTTAAAGCTATACTGTGGAACATTCTAGACATGATAGTGTTATGATTATGGAGACGAACAGCACCAGAAAAGTTGCATTGTGCACCTTTAGGTTTGGGCACCGAACACATCGCTGACACTGACCTTTTACCGTCATAGTTTAGCCTGACAACATTTCAACGACAACAGAAAACACATGTTAATTTAAAGAACAAACACTTTTTCAGTCTTCAAATGCAAAAGTGCAACTCACACGCAACAGAACACAATCAGAACCAGGATCAAGATGAGCAGGATCCCTCCCAGCACGCAGGAGACCACCACTACTGCCAGGAGCGACGCTGCGGGGGCACAAACAGACCGACGGGGTTTAGCGGGTCTGCAGAGCGGCGCGTTACAACGTCTGCCTTCCACAAATGAACTTACAGTCGTTGCAGTTGAAGCCAGCGTAGCCAAATGGACATCTGAAGGCAAAAAGAAGACGTTGTAGAAGCATGACCACTCGGGGGCGCCAAACACTTTTCTCGTCAAACACTAAAGAGCGTTGTGCGCGCGATGACGGGTGAAAAGGTTAATGAATAAAACCTTTAGTAGTTTAATTTAATGTGCTATTCATCCACATCAAGCTACTTTATTAGTAAATACCAAACTTTCCAATTTCCAAACATTTATCGCTCATTAAGGTAAATTTAGAAGTTTTCAAAATTGTTTAAATGCAAAGTAAAAATCTGATATTCCAATAATTAGATCAGATTTTTGGTGCGTGTTTACATACTTAAAAGAAATCTTATAGAGAGCATCAAACGTTTCACGTTTAGAGAGCGTTTGAGAGCGTTTAGAGAGCGTTTAGAGAGCGTTTAGAGAGAGAGCGTTTAGAGAGCGTTTGAGAGCGTTTAGAGAGCGTTTAGAGAGCGTTTGAGAGCGTTTAGAGAGCGTTTAGAGAGCGTTTGAGAGCGTTTGAGAGCGTTTGAGAGCGTTTAGAGAGCTTTAGAGAGCGTTTGAAGAGCGTTTAAAGAGCGTTTAGAGAGCGTTTTGAGAGGTTTAGAGAAGTTTTAGAGAGGCGTTTGAGAGCGTTTAGGAGCGTTTGAGAGAGCGTTTAGAGAGCGTTTGAGAGCGTTAGAGAGCGTTTTAGAGTGTTTGAGAGCCGCGTTTGAGAGCGTTTAGAGCGTTTAGAGAGCGTTTAGAGAGCGTTTTAGAGAGAGAGGCGTTTAGAGGGCGTTTAGAAGAGCGTTTAGAGAGCGTTTGAGAGCGTTTAGAGAGCGTTTAGAGAGGTTTGGAGAGCGTTTAGAGAGCGCTTCGGAGAGCGTTTTTTAGAGACGTTTGAGAAGCGTTTAGAGAGTTTGCTTTGAGGAGCTTTAGAGCGCGTTTTAGAGAGCGAGAGCGTTTGAGAGAGCGTTTTGAGAAGGCGTTTAGAGAGCGTTTGAGAGCGTTTTAGAGAGCGTTTAGAGAGCGTTTAGAGAGCGTTTGAGAGCGTTTAGCGTTTGAGAGCGTTTAGAGAGCGTTTAGAGAGCGTTTGAGAGAGAGAGAGCGTTTAGAGAGCGTTTGAGAGCGTTTAGAGAGAGAGCGTTTAGAGAGCGTTTAGAGAGCGTTTGTTTAGAGAGCGTTTAGCGTTTGAGAGCGTTTAGAGAGCGTTTAGAGAGCGTTTGAGAGAGCGTTTAGAGAGCGTTTAGAGAGCGTTTGAGAGCGTTTTAGAGAGCGTTTAGAGAGCGTTTAGAAGAGCGCGTTTAGAGAGCGTTTGAGAGCGTTTAGAGAGCGTTTGAGAGCGAGAGCGTTTAGAGAGCGTTTGAGAGCGTTTAGAGAGCGTTTAGAGAGAGAGCGTTTAGAAGAGCGTTTGAGAGCGTTTAGCGTTTGAGAGCGTTTAGAGAGCGTTTGAGAGCGTTTGAGAGAGCGTTTGAGAGCGTTTAGAGAGCGTTTAGAGAGCGTTTAGAGAGCGAGAGAGCGTTTAGAGAGCGTTTGAGAGCTTTTTAGACGTTTGAAGAGAAGGAGCGTTTTAGAGAAGCGTTTTAAGGCTAGGGCGTTTGAGAGCGAGAACGTTAATAGGCGTTTGAAGTTCGAGAAGGCGTTTAGAGAGCGTTAGAGAGCGTTTAGAAGCGTTTAGAGAGCGTTTAGAGAGCGTTTAGAGCGTTTGAAGAGCGTTTAGAGAGCGTTTGAGAGCAGCGTTTTAGAGAGGAGAGGTTTAGAGCGTTTAGAGAGCGTTGAAGCTTAGCTTTTAGAAGAGTTCGCGTTGTAGAGAGCGTTTGAGAGCGTTTGTAGAGAGCGTTTTGGAGAGGTAGGAGCGTTAGAACGTTAGACGAGAGAGCGTTTGCGTGTTAGATGAGACGTTTAGGAGGAGGTCAGAACGTTTGGGTGTGGTTGAGAGCTTTTTAGCGTGAGAGCTTAGCGTTTGAGAGCTAAAGGCGTGAGGTTTGAGAGGGTAGACGTTTGAGAGCTTTGAGAGCGTAGGTATGTGAGAACGTTTAGGGAGAGCAGTTTGAGAGTAGAGAGCGTTATAGAGGTGAGCGTGAGGTAGAGCGAGGGCGTTTGAGGTAGGGGCGTTTAGATGAGTAGATGCGTTTGAGACGTAGAGGCGTTTAGAGACGTTTAGAGAGCGTTTGAGAAGCGTTTCGATAGCGTTAGAGAGCGTTTATGAGAGCGTTTAGAGACGTTTTAGAGAGCGTTTGAGAGCGTTTAGGGAGAGCGTTTAGAGAGAGAGAGCGTTTTAGAGAGCGTTTAGAGAGCGTTTAGAGAGCGTTAGAGAGCGATTTGAGAGCGTTCTAGCAGCGTTAGAGAGCGTTTAGAGAGCGTTTAGAGAGCGAGAGCGTTTGAGAGCGTTTAGAGAGCGTTTAGAGAGCGTTTAGAGAGCGTTTGAGAGCGCGTTTAGAGAGCGTTTGATGATGAGCTGTTTGAGAGCGTTTTAGAGAGCGTTTGAGAGCGTTGAGTAGAGAGCGTTTAGAAGCGTTTGCAGAGCGTTTAGAGAGCGTTTAGAGAGTAGAGAGCGTTTAAATTTGAGATGCGTTTAGAGAGCGTTTAGAGAGCGTTTAGCGTTTAGATGAGCGTTTGAAGAGCGCATTTTAGAGAGCGTTTAGAGCGTTTGAGTAGGTTAAGATGCGTTTTAGGGAGCGTTTTAGAGAGGGTTTGAGACTGTTTAGAGAGCGTTTTGAAGAAAGGTTAAGTTCAAAGGGATAGCGTTTAGCGTTTTGAGATAAGGTAGAGCGTTTTAGAGAGCGTTTTAGAGAGCGTTTAGAGAGCGTTATTTTGTAGAGCGTGTTTAGAGAGTTCGTGTGTTTTAGAGAGCGTATTGAGAGCGGTTTTAGAGAGCGTGGTTTAGTTTTAGAGCGTTTTGGTTTTTAGAGAGGCGTTTAGAGAGCGTTTAGAGAGCGTTTAGAGAGCGGTTTGAGAGCCGTTTAGAGAGCGTTTAGAGAGCGTTTGAGCGTTTAGAGCGTTTAAGAGCTTAGAGCGTTTAGCGTTTAGAGAGCGTTTAGAGGAGCGTTAGAGAGCGTTTTGAGAGCGTTTAGAGAGCGTTAGAGCAGCGTTTAGAGAGCGTGAGAGCGTTTAGAGAGCGTTTGAGAGCGTTTAGAGAGCGTTTGAGAGCGTTTAGAGAGCGTTTAGAGAGCGTTTAGAGAGCGTTTAGAGAGCGTTTAGAGAGCGTTTAGAGAGCGTTTAGAGAGCGTTTAGAGAGCGTTTAGAGCGTTTAGAGAGCGTTTAGAGAGCGTTTAGAGAGCGTTTAGAGAGCGTTTAGAGAGCGTTTAGAGAGCGTTTAGAGAGCGTTTAGAGAGCGTTTAGAGAGAGAGCGTTTAGAGAGCGTTTAGAGAGCGTTTGAGAGCGTTTAGAGAGCGTTTAGAGAGCGTTTAGAGAGCGTTTAGAGAGCGTTTAGAGAGCGTTTGAGAGCGTTTAGAGAGCGTTTAGAGAGCGTTTAGAGAGCGTTTGAGAGCGTTTGAGAGCGTTTGAGAGCGTTTAGAGAGCGTTTAGAGAGCGTTTGAGAGCGTTTGAGAGCGTTTAGAGAGCGTTTAGAGAGCGTTTAGAGAGCGTTAGAGAGCGTTTAGAGAGCGTTTAGAGAGCGTTTAGAGAGCGTTTAGAGAGCGTTTGAGAGCGTTTAGGAGAGCGTTTAAGAGAAGCGTTTAGGAGCGTTTGAGCAGCGTTTCGAGAGCGTTTCAGAGAGAGCGTTTAGAGAGCAGCGTTTTAGAGCGGTTTAGAGAGCGTTTTGAGAGCGTTTAGAGAAGCGTTTTAGAGAGCGTTTGAGAGCGTTTGAGAGCGTTTAGAGAGCGTTTAGAGAGCGTTTAGAGAGCGTTTAGAGAGCGTTTGTTTAGAGAGCGTTTAGAGAGCGTTTAGAGAGCGTTTTAGAGAGCGTTTAAGAGAGCGTTTAGAGAGCGTTTGAGAGCGTTTAGAGAGCGTTTAGAGAGCGTTTAGAGAGCGTTTTTTAGAGAGCGTTTAGAGAGCGTTTAGAGAGCGTTTGAGAGCGTTTGAGAGCGTTTAGAGAGCGTTTAGAGAGCGTTTAGAGAGCGTTTGAGAGCGTTTAGAGAGCGTTCACACCGTCTTCGACTTGTTTGGTGCTGGTTTGAGCCCAGTTTAATCTGACGTTTAATCCTGATCTAGTCCTGGTTTAGTTCTTCCCAGTGTAGTCCCAGGTTGAAAGTGGCGTTCTGTGCAAGTGGTTTGTATATGGAAGTACAATGACTTTTAAAAGAATCCTACTTTTACTATAAATCTGGTTTTAGCTAGAGGAAGTTTTAGTAGAAGAAGAAGTAGTAAGTCATTATTTATTACATTAACAGTGCTCTTACTTCCTCCACGTGCAGCGTAGTCATTCAAATAACAAGTGTCCATAATAATGTATAATGTGTTGATCATCAAAAGTCCAAATGCAGGTACTCACGGTCGACATGTATCGTCCACCGCCCTCTGACCGCTGGGACAAGCTACGAAGAAGTCACGGAAAACAAGTCAATTCAGACACAACAACAAGTCAAGTCAAGTCAAGTCAAGTCAGAAAAGTAATGTTTACGTTGATATCAAAGTAAGACGGAATAAATGTCCAGTGGGTTTAATGAGATATCTTTACTCTTGTGCGTTTGTTTTTAAGGCCCACGGTGTAAACTTTCTGCTTGTCTCCATGGAGATGTTGCAGCTCTACCTGAAATGTTCCACAGTAAGGAAATAAACTTGTATATCTTTCATTTAATCAGTTACAGCTGTTTTTTTTATTGCTTGAAAGAACCGTTAAATACATGCATCCTGACCGCGAGTGAGTGAGTGAGTGAGTGAGCCTCTCCACAGAGCTGACCTGTATCGTGGCCTGGTGGCGTCACCCGCACTCGTCTCCGTGGAGATAAGTTCAGTGCCATACTGCGGAACATCCCAGGGCAAGCAATAACGTCGCTATGATGGAGACAAGCAGGTAACGGACCCTCACACCAGGAAAGTTACATAGTGCGCCTTTAAAGTCCATGTGACACATTAAACTACACTTTTCAGTACATTTTTATATTTAAGACTTTTTCGACCCCGTAAACATGAATTCAACAAAATAACCCGACCGCTAATTTGAAAAAAAAAAACATTAGACATTGACATTAGATTAGTTTTGGCGCAGTGGTTGCTAGGTAATTTCCTTGTATGACATCATCGATTACAAACAGGAAGTGAAATTGTAAACCTAAAAAAAAACGTGCTTTTCTGTTCTGGCAACATTTCAAATATCTTCATCTGAACTGCGTTTTAGTTCAGTCCGAGCTGTCATAGGCACTTTAACCTCAAAATGTGAACGCAGAACGTAACGTTACTTCATCATTATTTAAGTACTTTTCAAAAATGTACTTCGAATTGACTCAAACGACACCATATTTTCTGACTGAGCCGACACTTTTGCCGACTGAACCTCAGAACAGAGCTCTTTGTACAGTGCATTTCATGGGAAAATGTCGCTGCACTGTTCTTTACCGTTTGGTCCAATGGCTTCACTCTCCCCCCACCCCACCCCGACGTCTCCACGGAAACGCCCGAGTTAAAACGAAATAAGTTCGAGAGATAAATGATAAAGAGGTCGCAGGTCGCAACGCGCTGAAAAGGGCCGTGGCGGCGTCTCAACCTCGGTCTGCGGCTCGCTCCCCCCGCCTTTTTTTCTCACACAAAAGTGTTCGGGCGGGTGGGAGAAAGGCGAGTTACTGCGGCTTTAACGGGATCCGGGACTAAGACTCTGTGGGTCGCCGGCTTTCATCTTTAATGTGACTCTGAATGTACAGCAAGAGGAGACGTCAGCAGGAGAGTTTAAGCGTTTCTTCAGAGTTTCAAGACCCGTTATCCACTTGTTTGTTTTGTAAGGAAAAGGATGTTATTATTTTTGTCAAAAACCAGACAAAATAGAGACGATTTTGGTTAGAAAACTCAATTAAGACACAGAATAGAGCCAATAGACCCTTTTAAATAAAATTAACGAAAATACAAAACTTGATTTCTGGTGATAATCTGAAGCAAATTAACCTTCTAAACGAGACTATTCTTTGCGTATAAGTCAAAATGCATAATCACAACGGCTGCGACACTGAAGCGACCAATCGTGGCTAGTCAGCTATGAAAAAATAAATAATCCTAGTTGTATTTTGATCATCTTAATCATTATATGAACTAAACTGACTCTAAAACACAGAGGAAAAGAGCTTTTTTATAGCAAAGACAGCGGCGTTATTCAATCAAAATGTCAAAAAGGAATACAAAATGTCAGATATTCATAAATAACATACTTTATAGTAAATATTCTATATTTAGAAGTCTTCCGTCATCATATTTAAACCTGTTTTGGGTTGATAATGTATGTAAAAAGTCATGCATAATCTATATACATCCGTGAGTAGTCGCAGCCCTGATCATCACAAATGCGCGTCTCGTGTGAGTAAATGTTGTGTGAAATGTTGTATATTCTGTTCCCGTGTTACCTTTGCAGCTGGAGTTGGAGTAGAGCTGGTTGATGGTGACGTAGCCGGGCAAACAGCTGCAGGAGGACTGACCTTTGGCGGCCGAGCAGGACGTGGTGCTGACGTCGCACGGAGCGAGGGGGCCCGACTGACACAAGTTTACATCTGCAACAGGGGGGAACGGAGCGGCAGACAATCAGACACACAATATGATTACAACCGTTCGAATGGAAAGAGTGTGAATGAGGAAACAGGCTTTAACGTTGTAGGGGAAATGAAGAGCCCAAATATCAAACACTCCAGAGAAATGCAGAGGTTATTGATCCAAATACAGAGGCATTTTCCCCATTATCCCCAGTTTATTTAGTCAGAGGGACCCCCCAGTCCCCCGTGCACACGTTCACAGGGGGTGAAAGGGGGTCTAACTGACTATAACATTAGAACATTTACATTTTCAATCAAGTTAGGAAAACAAAAGCATTTTTTCTTTCTTCTTTTGAGCTCTGTGCAGCACAAAAGGCTCAAACAAACAATAAAGTTAACAATAAAACACAATTTTTCAGAATGTCAGTTACTAACTATTTAACAATTGTATTTTTGTTTTCAATTTATTTATCTTTTGCATCAAAACGGTTTGTCTAAGTCCAAAAATGAATGAAACCCGTTCCCAATAAAGATAACGCTGTGAATGTACTTGTTTTAAGATAAAGGTTCCTGGTCTGACTGGAAAGTAGAGTGGTCCCAGTCCCTATAGTCTGGTCCCAGTCCCTATAGAGTGGTCCCAGTCCTTATAGTGTGGTCCCAGTCTCTATATTGTGGTCCCAGTCCCTATAGTCTGGTCCCAGTCCCTATAGTCTGGTCCCAGTCCCTATAGAGTGGTCCCAGTCTCTATAGTCTGGTCCTAGTCCCTATAGTCTGGTCCCAGTCCCTATAGAGTGGTCCCAGTCTCTATAGCGTGGTCCCAGTCCTTATAGTGTGGTCCCAGTCCCAATAGTGTAGTCCCAGTCCCTATAGTCTGGTCCCAGTCCCTATAGTCTGGTCCCAGTCCCTATAGAGTGGTCCCAGTCTCTATAGTGTGGTCCCAGTCCTTATAGTCTGGTCCCAGTCTCTATAGTCTGGTCCCACTCCCTATAGAGTGGTCCCAGTCCTTATAGTGTGGTTCCAGTCCTTACAGTGTGGTCCCAGACCCTATAGTCTAGTCCCAGTCCCTATAGTCTAGTCCCAGTCCCTATAGAGTCGTCCCAGTCCCTATAGAGCGGTCCCAGTCCCTATAGTCTGGTCCCAGTCCCTATAGTCTGGTCCCAGTCCCTATAGAGCGGTCCCAGTCCCTATAGTCTGGTCCCAGTCCCTATAGTCTGGTCCCAGTCCCTATAGAGTGGTCCCAGTCCCTATAGTGTGGTCCCAGTCCCCAGTTCCTACTCTGTGCAAACCTGCATCAAATGGTGAGTTTTGTTTTTCCATTGTAGAAACCTTTTTCAGTTCCTGGTAACTTTTTTTGGTTAGTTCCAGTCCCCAAAGCTTTTAACACTTCATCTTTCATTTAAATTAGAACATTAACTTTACGACTCTCCCAAACATCTCAATGGAACTTCCTCCTCTCCGTCCTCATTTCTCGGCAGCAGATCTTGGTACCTTTGTAAGACGCTCCCGACAGAAGTCCAGAAGGAGAAGACTCGATGGCCTGGCCAATTGCCTTGTTGACGTCGGCCTCACTGACGTTCGTGTTTTGGTAGATATTGTCCACGGACGCAATAACACTTCCTTCTCTGCACGGAAGAGAACGAATTGATCAGAAACAACGTGAACCATCTCGTATTTGCATTTTAATACTTCTATTTAAACAAATCCTAAACAAAACAGTCCGTTTCAGCGACTAAGTACGAACGAAATGTGGGTTTCTGACAATGTATACACAACAAAACATTGGTAAATAAATAAATAAAATCAACGTAAAGCTGTTATATTAGCAAATAGCATGTAATTATATAAGCGTAAAGAGAAATAGCGAATTATGTAACCATTTATCAGTCTTCAGAACTTCCTTTTCACAAGTTCATTTGCATATTTTGTATTTGTTTGGTTTGTTTGTTCAGTCGTTCGACGTCTAAATACGATGTGAAGTCTTTTTTCCTCTTACGTTAGCTGTATGACGTCCGACCTGACGTAGCCCTTCTGGTCTCCGAGGATCTGGGAAAGCTGAGGAGGACAAAGCGACAACAATAAAAGGGCGCCACGGTTACAACACTCTCAGACTGAATCGTGGCCGCACGCCGCACCTTCGCAGAAATGTCCGCCGCCGTCTTTTGGAAAAGTGGGGAGGACCTGTTGCTCATTTGGCTGGAATAAGGCACAGAGACGACGCGAAGCTGCCCGGGGAACACTTGGGCTGCAACGGAAACGAAAAGCGGATTTAAACGTCAGAACGTAACTCAGAGCGTTCCGGGAAGAATGGCGACAACAGGAACTTTTGACAAAATAGTGACGTTTTTTCCGCGGTTCCTGTAGAAATGTGGTCCTGTTTGGAGTGCGAGCTTTTACGTGTCTTGGATGATTGTACCAAAGACGTCTTAATTGCTCTTACCTTTTACACATACGCCGTTGTCAAAGAAGCTTCCAGCGACACAGGCACAAGTGCTGCTGAGGCAGACGCTTTCAGGTGGGCAGGGCTTCTCAGGACAAACTGGACACAAAAAAATGTAAGGATTTCAGTTTTTTATTCAATCATTTGGTCCCGTTCGAATGATAAAACTGTTTTGTTTTTGACTTTTTGGTCGAAATGGAGCGATTTGTGTATTTTTATCAAAAGGCAAAAACTCAATTGACCATTTCATTTTTGTTTGCGAGAGGTGAAAAAAAACTGTAAACCCAGAACTATCCAAAACGAGGGATGTCCCAATAGTTACGGAAACAACATTTGGATGAAACAACGGCGAAACGTTCAATCTTCTTTCATTCCAACATGTGACTATTCCTCAAGTCGGTGCAAAGTTTTACGAAATCGAACGTTCGGGTTAAAAAAATAAAGTTACTGTGACGAAAACAGTGAAATAAAAAGGTTATTTGGCGTAAACAGACTTACCAACTGAACCATGTATATTCTTGGTTTTGTTTTTTTGCTATTTATTAAGCGGATTCATTTATACCCACCTATGACTGGAGCTGCAGTGGTGCCAGTGGTGCTGCCCCCTGTAGTGGTTGCGACGGAGGTCTCTGTCGCCGGGGTAACGGAGCTGCTCGCCACTGAGGAAAACACGCATTAAAGTGAGCATTAGCACGCAGTACAAGGACGTCATTACGCCTTTGATAACTAGTTAAACCTTTTTCAGATCGATTCAAAGTTGAAAATAAAAGATTTCCATAAAGGTTTTTTTGTTGAGTTTATGTTTTGTTGTAGGTCATTAAAATTGTCTTGAAGAAGCAGTTTTATTGTGGCCTATATATTGTTTTTATTTACTAGTGGTTCTTTGCAATAATCCATTCTTGGCTTGAAATGAAAATAAAAATAAATGGCGGATAGTCAGGCTAAGTCGGCGTACTGCTGCTTATTAAATGGAGACAGTTAATTATCTTTTAGTCCGTTCAGCTTTTGCCTTTTGCTATAATCATTTTAGCTCATTTCCGAATTGTAATATAATTTTTTTTTTTTTAAATGTTGGCAGCCCTATTCAGCAACAAAGACTATTTGCAAATATTACTAACTTTTTATATAGTTTTTTTCATATTATTCTAGCAAAAAATATGAAAAATAATGCATTAAATGTATTAAATATTGTCCTCCCTTTAATACAAAATCTGATACCGCTTTGTTATACATACACTTTAATTAGCCTTAATAAAGAATGAACAAAGCCTTAATTCATAATGATCAAATAATTTAGAATTAGTAACTAGTTAGAGTTAGGATATTAATTAAGCAGTTACTAAGGCCTGAATTATCCTTAATAAACTATGAATTAAGCCTTTGTTTAAGCGAGGGATGAAAGACTTGGTCCTACCTCCTGAGGTTGTTGCTGAGGGACTGGGGCTGGTGGCATTTCCGGTGGGTTTTATTGTGCTACTGCCTGTGGAGGTGTCTGGAGAAACCGGAGTAGTAGTAGTAGTAGCAGTAGTAATAATAGCAGTAGTATTAGTAGTGGTAGTATTTGTAGGCTGAGGAGGTGTGGTGGATCCAGATGGAGGTGTCTCTTTAGTTGTAAGAACGGTGCTTGTTCCGGGAGTAGACGCAGAAGACGATGAATTTCCTGTGGTCACTTCTGGACTTGGAGTTGTAGAATTGTGGCTTGGTTTTGTTGTCGCACTGCTTTTTGTTGTTGTACTATTGTCAGGCGTTGGGGTGCTAACGGTCGAAGTAGTGTGATTTGCGGTACTTGCAGTCGTCACAGCAGTAGTAGCATTGTTGACAGAGGTCGTGGAGTGATTCAGAGCGTTAGTAGTTTGTGCAATAGTTGTTGTACTTCCAGTATTGTTTGTAGCAATAGTAGTAGTAGTAGTATTACTCTGGCTTGTACTGTGTGTGGTAATAGTCGTAAAATTCCCTTCAGAAGTTGTATGATTGGACCCATTTGGTGTAGTTATTGGCAAAGTTGTGTGTCCCGTGATGTTGCCGTTACTTGTACTTTGTGATAATGTAGTCAAATGTGTTGTGGAGTGATTTCCAATGGGAGTACTTGGTGCCATGGTAGTAGTAGCTTGCGTGATATTTGAGACTGAAGTTGTATTTGCAGGACTTGTACTTTGTGTGCCAAATGGAGTGGTGTGATTGGCAGAGTTTGGGGTTGTTGATGCCAATGTAGTATGCGCAGTATTGTTCGTAAACTGGCCTGGATGTGTTGTGGACTGGTTTCCAAGGTGAGTACTTTGTGGCATTGAAGTGAAAGTAGTAGTAATATTATTGTCAGGGGTTGTTGTATTGTGAAAATTGGTGACTAAAGTTGTCTGATTTGCTGTATTTGGAGTAGTTCCCATCAAAGTAGTATGTGCAGTATTATTTGGGCTTGGAGTAATATCAGTAGTAACATTATCTTTGCTTGCATGTGTAGTATGCGCAGTATTATTTGGACTTGGAGTAATATCAGTGGTAACATTATCTTTGCTTGCATGTGTAGTATGCGCAGTATTATTTGGGCTTGGAGTAATATCAGTAGTAACATTATCTTTGCTTGCATGTGTAGTATGCGCAGTATTATTTGGACTTGGAGTAATATCAGTGGTAACATTATCTTTGCTTGCATGTGTAGTATGCGCAGTATTATTTGGGCTTGGAGTAATATTAGTAGTAACATTATCTTTGCTTGCATGTGTAGTATGCGCAGTATTATTTGGACTTGGAGTAATAATCAGTGGTAACATTATCTTTGCTTGCATGTGTAGATAGCGCAGTATTATTTGGGCTTGGAGTAATATTAGTAGTAAACATTATCTTTGCTTGCATGTGTAGTATGCGCAGTATATATTTGGGCTTGGAGTAATATTAGTAGTAACATTATCTTTGCTTGCATGTGTAGTATGCGCAGTATTATTTGGCTTGCTGGGCTTGGAGTAATATTAGTAGTAACATTATCTTTGCTTGCATGTGTAGTATGCGCAGTATTATTTGGGCTTGGAGTAATATTAGTAGTAACATTATCTTTGCTTGCATGTGTAGTATGTGCAGTATTATTTGGACTTGGAGTAATATTAGTGGTAACATTATCCTTGCTTGCATGTGTAGTATGCGCAGTATTATTTGGGCTTGGAGTAATAGCAGGAGTGCCTGTATGTGCAACTGGAGTACTACTATTTTGCGCATTTGTTACTGAAGTAGAAGTTTTCGCCAAAGTAGTGGCATTTCTCCCTTCCGTCGTGGCGCTTTCAGTTGCATTTTGGTCAACCGTAGTCGTAGCGTTGTCGTGGCGAGTACTGGGTGATCCAAACGTGGTAATATACGTCGTCAAAGTGTGCCCAGTAGTCTGATCCGGCGCTGTGGGGGTACTGCTGTTCGCCGAGGGGGTCTTTCCGGCGCTAGCGAGAGCGGTGGTGTCGCCCCTCAGAGGAGCACTGGACGCGGGTGAAGAGGTGAAAGTGGCGTTGGTGATGGGAGGTGTGCTGGAAGACGACGGGAGGGTTGTGGTTGCATTCTCGGTTGTGGTGGCTGCTGCAATGATAAAGAAAAACAATATTCACAAAAAACTGAAACAACCAACCAAAATATTTTTTTAAATATTTGTTAGAAGATTGTCTTTCTGAAGCAGTAAGTCTCTCTTCAATATTCAATTTCTGGAATGTAAAAGCAACCTGGTGAGAATAAAAGTATAGTAAAAACTTTTTAAAAGGCTGCAAAAAGAGCTAATTAAAAATAAATTCAAAGTATAATCTTTCAAATAAGGTTAAATGGTGATATTTCTGTAGTTTTGCGGTTTATCTTGTGGTTTATTCACGTTTTGTGTGCGATACTTGAAACGCAATCAACATTTACAGGCACATTTTTGATGGAATTCAAAAATATTGTCTGAATATTGTCGTCAGGATAATAAAAAACCTCAAGATTTTGCAAATATTGCCCACCATTTCTTGTAAGTTGTCTATATATAACTTCATGATGGCTCTGTACAAAATGGACACATTTGAAAATAAGTTTTGAACATAGTATGCCTTAAACCCTCTTTTCTGTGGATGACACCACCTTACTTTCAAATAGTATTCTTTACTTACTTTTTTTCCCTGTTTTTTTTTTTAATTTGTATATGTTTGTTCTTGTTGTTTTATGATTTAAAAATATATATATATATATAATATTACAGAAAAAAAGACAGAAATAGGCCTGCTTCTCCAGTACATGGGTGTGGGCATTTGTGTCTTCTCAGCGTTGGCCTACACGATGGAGCAGAGTCACCCTCAAACACTTTTCAGAAGCATCTTTCTTTCTGGTGGGCCATCGTCACCATGGCCACTGTGGGATACAGCGACAGTTATCCTAAAACGACCTTAGGATGAAGAGCAAGGATCAAGTCTAAGCTACTTTGTAAATAATAAAGTCATCCAATGTGCAGACACAAGTTATCTAGAATTGGACAGTATTCAACAAATACTTTTCTGTGACGCCTGTCGTGTGTTGTTGCTTATGAATCATGTGGTGGCAAGTTTTTGAAACACCAGTAACAATGTGACTGATATGTGAGATTAGATGTGCGTAGAAAAATATTTGGTCTAAAAGTAAAGCGCAAAACTGTGACTCTGGGCTGTTGTTTTTGCCTAATGATGTGAAATGTCCTGCCAAAACAATTTACATTATGGATTCAATTAGATGGAAACAATAAAAAACTCACACTAGCCTACATTATAAAAAAAAGAAAAGAAAAGAAGAAAAAAAAAAGTAAGTGTATTGGATTCATTTGACGATTTAGAATGCAGCAGCAGTCTCTATATCGTTAAGACCAGATGCCCATCCTTTGTTTGGAATAGGATAAGTGCCTTGGACCAGAGATCTGTTTGGAATGTATTTTTGTATATTATTTTATAGCAAGTGTTTATTGTAACGTGTTTTAAAATATCAGTGTCAAGTACAAGTTGTAAAGGGGGCAGAAAACATCAGATTGCTCTTCTTTCTGCTCCTGTTCATTCATTCTTTGTGTCACTGATTATGTATTTTATATGTTGATGGATGAAATTAAAATAAAATAAATAAAATAAATAAAATAAATAAAATAAATAAAATAAATAAAATAAATAAAATAAATAAAATAAATAAAATAAATAAAATACAATAAATACAATAAATACAATAAATACAATAAATACAATAAATACAATAAATACAATAAATACAATAAATAAGTGACCACTATAGCTGCAACAAGTTAATCAATTAATTGCAACTAATCGATTACTGAAATTATTGTCAACTAATCTAGTAATTGAATAATCATTAACTGGTCTATACATAGGTTTCAAAACGTGCCATGATCTGGAAAAAGAAGTCTTATGACTGAAATTGAGCCGTGGGAAATGTGTAAATTCAGTGTTTTTGATGACAACATAATTGTCCATAATTGTGCTCCAGGACCCTCAAACGGCTTCACTTCAGCTTCATCTGTGTTAAATTTTGTTAAAATCGTTTTATCACATGACTTTTGCATCCTAAACAACTATTGATTAATCAGAATAGACTATTACCACTATAACACCTCTAAATACTAGATAATAAGTGTAGAAGCGTTTCCTTTTACTGTAGCAACGCCATTGTTCACGGCAACAGTTCAAGGAGCAAACAAAGAGCGAGTTGTGTAAAGTTTGCACTCTTGTAAAAAAGATAAAAAGAAAGCGTCATTGAGGAGTGGAAGTGGATCTTCAAAAGAGCTCTTCGTCAGACTGATGGCTCAATAATGCATTTGTTCACGTACTTTATGGCTCGCTAACACTTATAAACATAGCATAAACAGACCTTTCTGAGTGATGAGGTAAAAGTGGACAAAGGCTGAGTCAACACAAACTCCTGCAAGTCTTTCTGAAGCGGTGCCCGTTTGTGTAATGTATGGAATTCTTTTACTTGGTTTAGAAGAACACAAAAATTAACCTTATGTTCACATCAGATCTTCTGGCACATTTCATCACATTTTTATTTCCTTTCGACTACACTGGATATCCTACCTGACAATGCTCTCCACATTGATTCAGACTTGGAATTAGCAAAACAAAAGTCCTATCATAATAATAATAATAAGAAGAAGAATAAGAATAATAAGAATAATAAGAATAATAAGAATAATAAGAATAATAAGAATAATAAGAATAATAAGAATAACGATAATACATTCATAAATGGCAGTTTTGTTTAGATTTTCATAATGCACTTTTAAAACAAATCCAGGAGTGTTTAATGAACGACTGCAAAAGTCACAGAACATGTTTGTAAACTAAGGAATATAATTGGTTTAACCAGATTTCTAACTCAGAAGTCTTAAGCACAAAAAAAAAACATGTTTGAATTTTTTTCAGTCTAAAAAATGTTGTGGAATATACTTAATACTGTATGGGCCATAATTTGCCCCTGGAGGTAGCGTTAACGTGAGCTTTTTCAAGGGGACGGGGCCAGGGCGCTATTTTGCTATCTTGCCGACCATAGCGCTGGCATAAAGAGGCTGGACTTGGCCGCTGGAGGCTGGAGTGATTGATTGTACTAAAACATGAAGCATTTTAAAGCTTAAAATACAGAGAACACTGTCTCCTTTCCCCACAATCTGTTTCACGCAGACTGGGCCAAGGATTTTGATTGAATGTGATGTGAACGTGTTTCGCAAATCAACGTTCCTCTCTGAGCTGAGCATGAGTCTGTACGGTCCAGTCTGGTCCAGACCGTGCAGTACCATAGGTCCTACACCAGAGGTAGAGGTGTTCAGCAAAGAGCTTTAAGAGCTGAGTGCGTAACGGCGCTGCGCGGTTTACGTGAGTGGGGAAATAAAATAACCAAATAACATTTTATTGGATTCATTATTCTATAATTTATAATTCGTGTAATTTTTGCCCGTGAACGTTGTTTTATTATGATTATCTCGTCCATATGGGGAGTGTAACACGACTCCAGTGCACTAGTTTTGACGTGTATTAGTTACGAATCTGAGACCACGCCCTCAGTTTGCTTTACTCCACCTCATATTTTGGCATAATCACGCCTCTTGTTTAGAATTCCACACCCTGCGCTGTCATCGATTGCGCCGACTGCAAGGTGTGACGCAATGAGCTCTGCTGCGCCCACGTTAATGCTACCCCCCGGCAAAATATGGCTTTCACCTTTTAAATATTCAATGCAAAGCTTTCTAAACCCTTAAATTCACCCATTCAAATTGGTGTAAGATATATATATATATATATATATATATATATATATATATTATATATATATATAGAGAGAGAGAGAGAGAGAGAGAGAGAGGATTTTATTAATTTTTTTATTAAAAATTCAACATGCCAAGATTCACTTCCTTGGTTACTCTAGAAAAAAAAAAGTGTGCATTTTTTCAAGGAAAAATTTGACAGTTTTTTTGGACATTTTAGGCCGCTGAATTTTAAGCCTTGGAACCATTTTATAGTTTAAAGTAATTTTTTTTAATAACAATTTATAAACAGTAAATGTATACTGCAACATTTTGCAAAAAAAAATGTTAAATAGAAAAAAAAATCCTACACGTTAATTCAGGGTAAAGAATTCACCAGCATTTAAAATTCTAAATCTTTGGCAAGAATTTGATATTCCCTAAATAATTTCAGTGTAAAAATTGCTAAATGCAACAGTTCAAATTTCTTTTTGCTTATTCTTGTGGTCAGCTTGTGACTTCCTGATTGCCCTTATATTTTGTCATTGATCTATCAACATAAATATAAAATAATGCTGTGCTAAAGAGACAGCTGAGAATACACACTTCTCCAACGCGTAATACCCCAAAACATGTTAGTCTGGTCATAGTTTACATCTCCGCGAGTTCAGATGGGCATGATTGACAGGTGGAAGGTAAGGAAATATCACAGAGGGTTCTGAAAAACAGTCACGCAGCTGCAGAGAGGCCTGGTCCTGGTTAGCTCCTCCGTGTCCTCGTTTGGCGTTTAATAGGCCCAAACAGGAAGTGCGAGAGCGTGGCCACACAGCAGGGGGACTTTACCGTGAACTCCTGTCCCGCCTGTAAACGCCACAGCCACTCTCTGAATACAAAGTCACACACATTATTATTGAGTAATGCAGCACACTTAAAGGGGCTCAGTAGATTCGACTTTCAACATTAAATTAAATCAAAATGAAACTCACAGAATCGGTTAATAAGTATCATTAAATTACTATTGCCGATCATACCTTGTAATTTATTTATTTTTACATGATTTAATATTTTAGATCAGAAAGCTTGATTGCCACTGAGTATCGATATTGCAATATTGGTTTGAATTCATTTGAAAGAGATTAATAATAATAATAATAATAATAATAATAATAATAATAATAATAATAATAATAATAATAATAATAATAATAATAATAATAATGTTTTATGTATTGATGATTTTCTTTTGTTAGTCCAAAGGTGTTTTTATAGTTTAGTCTCTGTTATAGCCCTGGTTTAGTCCTCCACAGGCTTTTATTTTGACACAGTTTGACTAGTAATTAAGTTATTATTATTTTTGTTTTATTTATACTTTTATTTACAATATAGCCCGTACTGTATGTGGAAATACGGTAAGTTATCGCAATATCAAACAAAGTAATCAATTCTTTTCTCATGTTGTGCTGCTCGAAATGCCAGTGAACCAAATTCACAAACGTGGATGTGCGTTGGTGACGCAACATAAACAATTAGCAATAAAGGCAAATGTAATTCCTTTTTCAAAACTAAAAATGACTTCAAGTTCGTATGACAGGTTTTTATGATTTCCTAGTGTCAGTTTGGCTAAAAAAAAGTAGAAAAAAATGTTGGATCCAAAGGTTTTGGGCAATTTACACACAAACAACAATTTTTTCTGCTCCTTAAAACATTAATTCAACCAAATAATTCTGTTGTAATATATTTTTATTTGGCAAATAATCATTTCTGGGACATTAGAACAGTGTTGGCCCAGTGCTGGTTGCTAGGAAACAGTTGCCTTTGTGTAATATCATGATTTTACAACCAGGAAGTAACAAAATATGTAAAATAAAATAAAAAGTCAAAATCTTCAAAATAATTATCTTTACTGTGTTTTGCTTCATCTTGTCGTGGGCACTTTAAATATACGGACTTTCTACAGTATTTCTTGTTTACGACTGTACTAGTACTTCTGGTTAAATACTTACGGAGGCACACACCCACTAAAACCACAATCCAGTTATATTTCTCTCCCTTTGTAAACGTCCCGGTGTTTCCTAATGGTTTTATCACTTAGTAATCGGGACGCATGAAAAATGACTTGTGCAGTTTTATGAGCTTAAGTGCACACACACCCAGAGCCACACCGTGTACAGAGGAGTGGCATCAGACATGTATTTATATTATTTAAGTTGTAAAAAAATAAGGATTGGTCATGGTTACGTTTCCGTTTTTTTTTTTCTTCAAATGAGTCATTCCTTATCGTAAGCAGCAGCGATAGAGTTGTTAAAATATGAAGTAATGATATAAAGGGAACCAACGTAACAACAGTATGAAGTTTCAAAAGTACAAAAAAGTTCTAATACACACCCAGTTTACAATCATTAGTACAACCACAAAAAGGTGACATTGTTTTTCTTCCTCACAGTCATTTAAAAATACATATATTACGTTATTACTTCCACAAATAGTAAATATATTGTACTTACGTAAATGGCAAATGTTATTAGTGCCTGTTTGTCAATTTTATTCTACATTTTTGACTATTTTGAGTTATTTGCAAAGGTGTTTTATGGTGTTAAAGGTTAAATACTTTCTGCACGCTGCATATTTTACATAAGAATCACTGTACTGATAATTCTGCTAAATCCACTCACGACATTTTTGCCTTTCTTTGCGTAGTGGTAATCATTTAGGTTGGTGACTCAAAAGGAGAGGGTCTGGAAACAACCCACCTTAGAGCAACTAAACTAAACTAAACTTTTTAATACACAAAATGTTGTTCAATATAGTCGTATATAAGGTCTAAATGATTCACGATTGTTCCTGAATTAGTTTTCTTTCACAAGTCTAGCTTTATAAAATCAAGCTTTCTGAATGAAAAAGTAACGATAGTGTCACAAACAGCCAGATAAAAAGGTACTTTACATTCTTTATTATATATTTCGAACTGAAATAAACTCACTGTACGATTCAAAAAACACTATTTTTGGTTAGTTTGATTCTATTGTGACCTGAATAATCCCGATTATCGATTAAAGGAATAATCTTGACATCTTCAGTTGTTAATATGTTTTATTTAAGTTTCTCCTCAAAAGATAATATATAAAAGGTTCACTACGTAACTTTTCTGAGGGACGGTCTGCCACCTTCCTGTCTCCATGGAGATTTCATTGCTTCACCTGATTTGTTCCACGGTATGGCATTAAAGGTATCTATTCGGCTTTTATTTCATTATTATCATTGCTAAAAAAAAAAGTACTTTGCCTCTCCACAGATCTGACTTCTCCATGCTCCCCAATTGCGATAGATGCGTTTAATGCCATGCAGGGGAACAATCCAGGAAAAGCAATAACATCTCCGTAGAGACGAGCAGAAAAGGCATAACAGGGCATGATTAAAGAGAATATTTAAAAAACAAACTATTGTCCAAATGAGATTAAACTGTTATAAATAAGATTGACATACTTAATGGCAAATCAAGCACATTTTTAAAACCAAAATGATTAAATCTACATTCTTTTTCTGTCAGTTCTTGGTCCAACACTACCTGCTGCTCTAGCGTTAAGACTTAATATGGCAGGAATTTCATTATTTCAAGATTAGCCGTCCAGCGCGTTTCGAAGGCTGACGCGTCTCTTTTTTTGTTTTGTTTTGTTTCTCGCTTTAAGATTTCGTGCCGTCCCACAACCTTCGTCAACGCACCTGTTCAAAGAGAGGCTTCTGGAAAGAGGAAGTGAGCGAGCGCAATGAGGAAACGCCAGTCAGCCTAGTAGCGCTTTGCATTGCAGGAAGATTCAAAGCCTTTACGGCGTCGTGACATTTATTCAGTTCCACCGGTCGATTATGCGTTTTTTTCCGCGCATTTACTACTTCTGCATCGCGTCCACAAACCGCCGTAAGCACTTACAGACGTTCCGCTGTGGGTCCGCGCGATTAATCGAACCGAGATCTAATGAATTGAATCATCAATGGTTAGCTTCGTGTACGGTTTCGATTATTATTATTTTATTTCGATTATAAGGAATATGGAACAACAATGAACAGGAGAAGACATGGAATGATTGAGTTTATTGTGATTTTCTACATACAAATGCAGTTTCCTTGCACTTTTCTGTATGACTAGTGCAGTGTGGAGTGATACATTTAGAGGTACTTAATATTTCTGAAAGCTTTTGCCCTTTTCCCCCTTTTTCCAAATCGATCGGCCACGGTTTAGTCGACTACAGCGGCGTGTTGTGGCTGTTTTTAAATCAACTGGCCACAAACCTATGGCAGTAAGTGGCTGTTTTTGTATTAAATTACTCTGAAATCAAGATCAAAAGCCACATTAAACGTTTTTGATTGATAATGACAAATGAAACGGGTGTTCTTTGGCAGTAAATATTAACCTGGGCCTATATTGCGAATGTTTCGAGAAGCGCGGGGCGATTTACATAGATGTACTTCCCCATTTGTCCTTCTCACTAAAGTTCCATGAGCCGTCACAGTGTTCTCAGGCGAAACGTATAATCCACATGCAAAGTGGACCACAAAATAAGCAAATGAACTGCACTAATCTGGAGCGAAAAGGGTTATGACAACAGCGCTTTTTCGGAGTATTTTTAGACCTTGTTCCTATTGGGAGTCCAGTGTATTCTGTTTCAGGGTTCAAACTAGGGTTTAAAAAAAACACGCAGATACTAGTGTGATAACAAAATAAAATTACATAAACAATACAAAGTTGGAGCAAATAGTTTTGGAACGCTCTATATCAGAACCAGTAAAAGGCCAAAGCACTAATAAAGAAACCATTATTTTGTGTTGAAAATGACATTCTGCCAGGTAAATGTAATTTAATGCATTTTAACAGGTCAGGTATATATGTAACGTCCCAAAAAATATAGGGGTTTTATCACCTCTGTTGAATATATCACTATCAAGTATCGAGCCTTTTCCTTGGTATCGAAGTGTGACATTTGCTCATAGTTTGATGAGCTGTGGAAATACTGTTTTATTTAGTTATTTTCTGCTGTGAACTGTCATTGTTGGATTGACTGGGACTGGAGGGATTAAGAAAGGACAGAAGATGTAAACAGAACTAATACCACATTAGAATTAATCTTGCACCGTGCAGTTAATCAGATTTTAATCGAGATCAATTTCAGTTTCAGTCATTTCTAATTCATCTGAGTGGGTATTTTTTAATCGAAAGGTCACTAAAAGCGTGTGGTTTGGAGCAGAATTTAGACTTTGAATTAAGAAATGTAATTGATTTAAAGTCTTCTGTCTTCTGTCTCCAATCGAAGCAGGCAGAATCAATGAAAAATCTTGATACATTAAAGGTAAATTTACTTACAGGCTAACAGGGACTATTCTTCCACCTGTTTCCATGACAAGCGTGTGTGTTAAAAGCACATTGAAACCTGGAGTACAATGCGGCAGAAGGACTTATCCACAGTGGGATAATCCTGCGCAGACACAAAGGAGAGGACCGGGTCAGACCAGGCCAGTACTGGGGCTAAGGTCACCTGCAGCAGACTGGAGCCGGGGGATACTATAATAGATCCATGGATATAACGGAGCTCCGGGTTTACCTGCTCTCATCCCTGCTGCTGCTGCTGCGGCCCCCTAAGTTATTGTCGACTAAAGATCGATTAAACGACTGACCATGTATCGGACCGAAAATGCACTGACAAGACAATCGAGACTGCAGGAGATAAATATGTGTCACGAAATTACACATATTTATACAGAAAACCACTGGTAAATCAATAAACTCACAATTCACTTCAAAACCTCATGGTAAATCGCGACATATTTTCTACGTTTTCTGTTGTGAATACATCAAAATCCCCCAAAAGAATCAGTCTAAAAGACGCCAAAGACTGATTAAGCGGGTAAAAGGCAAAAGGACCACAGGACTCGAGTGGACCCCTCACCCGCGACCGCATGTTTTAAGTACATTACCTCTTTGTCATGAGTCTAGAGTGACGTGTGTTACCATAGCAAAGTACACACTAGATAAGGGGAAAATATCGGTAATATTGTGAATGTACTTTTGAAGATATGACAAGTTTCAATATCTGGTCTATTGTTTAATACAACAAACATATCAATCTCTATAAATAATGCACAGAATGAACAAAGATATGAGGTAATCTTTCAAATATGTGAAGTGGCATTTTCTGCACTTTTGTGGGTAATTTTACAGTCCATTTGTCAAATAGTTAAATACATTTTAAGAATGATGCCAAATTGCAAAAATATCCTCTAGTTATTGAGAAACTTAAAATATCAAGGGAAACATTTGGCTCGATATCGCACACAATGTTCATTTTACGGTACGGTATTCTTACATGACAAAAATACGATATTATGTTTTTTCTCTCTCTCATTGTCTTGATGAGCCTTGAATACCAATGTCAAGTCCTAAAAGTTATATAAAAAAGTGTTAATAAGTTGTCTTATTCCAGTGAAACAGAGCGTGGGATTGTAGTTTATGTAGTAGACTTGTCACAATACTCCACTGGGAGTCTGGAATAAAGTAAAAGTTAATTGAAATAAGCAAAAAGCTCTCTACTATAGGTATTTTTAACATTAAAACACAAAAAATCAATACTGTTTACGTAATACCAATATTAATACCACTCTCCCACTTTTTTTTTGGATTAGACTCTAATTTTCAAGACAAAATAATAGTGCGTAAATATTATCATGTGGTATTTATCGAGGTTCAGCTTTGTCCAATAAATAATTACAGTTTATCGTATCGATGCTTATTCAAATCTAGTTTTGATTCCAGATTTAGTATCAGCAGTATTAGTATTTGGCATGGTAACACACTAATAGCATGTTGCTGTTGTTACTGTCAGGAGCAGTTGGTGACCACATAATGCACTGCTCAAGGACCCGTTCAGAGCCTAGGCCAGGATCCGGGTCAAGAGCGTGTTCTTCTCAATTTTAGAAATGTTTTCGATTGGTCAAAACCATTGCGAAGGTTAATAAGGCTAAAAAAGGCAGGACTAAAAATACATTTACTCCAGTATCAGAAGGTAAAGGAACAAAAAAAATATGTGACACAAATATTATGAAGGACAACGCAAATAAAAGACTTACAACTTAGAGACAACTAATAATATAAATAATTGAATTTGTCTAATCATATAAACAATTTAATTTATTGAACATATGGAGTTCTTGGATGTATTCCCAGAAGTGCGAAAAGCAGTGATCAAAACAGATACTTGCAGCTGCAGCATAAAACATGGACGGTTCTGGAGCTAGCTGAACGTTAACACCCACATCAGCAGCTTTTTACTTTTTAAAAAACATTGCCAAAATCTTAACCAGACTTGGAAAGGCATTTGGCTTTTTTCTATGCATTTGGCTCCAGTAGGTTGGACCAGAAGCGGGGGTCGCGAAGCATGAGCTCGGGGTCAATTTTAAAAATATGACACTGGATAAAATCTACACAATAAACTTCTGCAATAAATGCAAATTAACCTCAAAAAGATTACAAAGTTAGGGACCCCTGGGTTGAACTACTGTAACGGCCCGCTCACTGGCCTCTCCAAACGAGCTGTAAAAGCTGCAGTACCAGAACGCTGCTGGTCGGGTCCGGACTAGAACCAGGAAGTACCATTCAATTCAATTATTTTTGTAAAGCCCAAAATCACAACAGTGGTTGCCTCGAGGGGCGACAGTGAAAAACAGAATAAAAACAGATAAACAATGTTCATTGGGACTTGGCAATGTCCCAGCGTCCCGTGTCCTTAGACAGATGTCCCAAGCCCCCCTGTCCTTAGACCCTCCTCGGCCAGGAAAAACTACTAAACCTGGCAGAACGTTTATCCAGGCAGATCACATTAGTCCTGTGCTCAGGTCTCTGCACTGGCTTCAGGCTCAGAGAATAGACTTTAAAGCAGCTTGTGTACAAGTCTCTCCATGGCCTAGCACCAAAGTACTTCTACTTCTACTTCTACTCTGACAATGTTCAAATCTTGACTAAAAACAGTTCTGTTTAGCTGTGCATGTTACTGAATAACACACACAGCCTCTGTGGTGGTGGGGGAGCCCCTTTTATAGCACGGCCCCCTCCCTCAAATCAATGAACAAAAACAACAAACAATTTCTCTACTAATAGAAATACATTACTTCCACAATCAATTTCAGAAATTCACAGATATGATCACAAACAAAAATACCATAATAGATTTGTTTAGTACCTGGGGAAAATAAATAACTTTCACCCAAAAACAACAAGTCACATGACGCCACTCGAGACAATATAATGCGAAAGTCCACGGCGCAACAGCAATCAAGTGTGCTCCCATGACTACGGTAGCTACGGAGGTAACCAGGGTGGGAAAAGGGCAGGTGACAGAAACGGCGGAGCAGGTGTGTGTGCATGTGGCGCCATGGTCTCAACGCGCCGGCGGAGCGAGTGCATCACCTTATCAAAATGTAAACACGAGAATATACGTCAAAGATATGAATAAAATATATTAAAAGATATATAAAAAATATAAAAGCACATGATATTTTGTGTTGAAAGTGATATTCTATTGACTAAAATGTGTTGGTTTTTTTATATATATAATTGTGGCATCAAAATCAAAGTTGAAACTGAGTAGAACTCTTAGTCTTGCTGCTGCTGAGTTGTCAGCGTTTGGATGTTGATGTTTAGGTTGCGGGAGTGCTTCAGGGCACCTCCATTCGCAGGACACAATAGCACTCTTGTGAAGTGTCTGACTGTCAGCTCCAGTTCCCTAAACGCATCTCGACTTCCTGTCCACACCAGCGCTGACGCGAGCCCAGAATAAAGGCCTGTTTGTAAATGAAACAAAACACTGTACAAAGTCATCCTATAAAATACTAAATAAAGGGGGAAAGCAGGCAATAAAAGTTACTATTTATTCAGAGCGCTCTGGCTATTTCCAATGTTAAATCTGAACTTTTTTTTACACTAGTATATGTTTAGCAAAGGACATATTAGACGTTTTAGAACAATTTAGCAAAAAGCAATGAACAAAATGTAAAATAATGATGCATAGGTGAATTTCTAAACACTAGAAAAGAACATTTGTCTTCTTCTTCTAAACATATAGCAAGGTGCGGTTTACTGTAAATAAAAGACTAATAGTGAAATCATAAAGTCATGTTCTGTGAGTTTGTTAACAGACTCTACATTTGTAACGGTGAGTTGGAAGCTTTAAAACACACAATAATTGATTAACCATTAACCAAAAGCTTAACGAAGCCGTCCATTATAAACCAGCTGTCTATTTATTATTAATCATGAACTATGATAAAAAGTAGTTGGAAAATGGTTGGAAAATATAGCAATTATAGCAAAAAATATATGGTATTTCCAAACAGCACAAACATCTAGCGGTTCCCCCGAATGAAGTCCCACAATATATAACAAATAATCAATATTTTGCCGCACACATTTTGTAGCAGCGAAGAATTGATTGACAAATACATCTCGAAATATAGTTCGCTCAAAAACAGAGACGGTGTGAGCGCAGAGTGACAGGCAGCGACCCTACAGTGAGGAAGGGCCCGGGGCCACGTGCGAGGGCCCTCATTAGGAGTCGGTCATGTGGTGAGTCACAAACTCACGAGCGATCAAAGAGGAGGAGAAACACTGCTACCTGCTAATTATGGGTCAGTTGAGACTCACATTTAGGACCCTCTTTACAGGGCCCCTGGGTTTAAAGATGGCGACGCACCGGGACACAGCGAGGGGCTCCTCTGAGTGCTGTTCCCGAGGTTTTGGTTTACGAAGTCACAGCGGAAACATATGGAAAGACGGCGTTTGTGATCACAGTTTTCCCTGCAGGCGGAGCTGTGCGACTGCAATCACAGGCATTGTTGCTATCGATTTATTTTCTCGTACTATTTTTTTTACACATAAAACACAGAACATAGAACGCGACACTGAGAGAGAGCAACAACGTCCGGCATATAAGTCCAGTTTTTAAATTAAGAAAAAAATACATTTATATTTTTAAGATCAATTATAATGTTAGTTCTGTCTTCATTTGTTGGTTTAGTAAATTGATATTTTGTTTTATTTTTTTATTCTTCAGTACCAAAGACACAATTTAAATGTAAATGTTTAAATTGCACAGAAATGCATTTTAATTTGGTTCTGATTTCGTGCCAAAGGTCATGCCTTGGTTTGATATTTACTGAAAGTGTGATGGAATTTCCCATGTTCGAGACACCTGTTTCATTTCTCATAGAGAGAAAATATTTAACTTTAGACACACACGAACAAAGTCCAGTCTGGGTGATATTCCTAAAGTACTTGATTTTTTAAAAATGTATGTCTGCAACCACCTTATTTATTTATTCGATTATTACTGTATTATAGGTTTTTCATAAATTGACAGAAAGGACTTTTGTAATCTTTTGTAATTGTAATACAGACTGACTTTGCCGACGCTTTAAAGAAGATAAATAGGGACTGGTTGTTCTTTACAAACTCAACTCAAAACCTTGTATCATTGTTGTATTCAAAAGGTGAAAACTATCTTTGTCCTTGAAACGTTCCTCTTCAAAGTGCACATTCTGTCTCTCTTTCCGCCGCTGACTGGGCAAATCTGAAGCGTGACCGCTGAAATATTTGAAGCCACTTTCAACGAGAACTGCAACTTCGAATCACGCCATCGTTAGTCTAATTTCCAACTTTTCTCACAAATTTGATAAACCAATTAGCCCGGAGATACAGTCCAAGGCCGGTCTCATGTATAAGCTCTAATGCAGCAGTAAGAGGGAGGAACAGATGGCTCCCTACAGTTCGGGCGCTCGCTGGGCCTCTGCACATATCATATCCAATTAAAGCTCCGCAGGACATGCTTTCCGATTACTGAGCAAGATTTAGCCTACAAACAGGCTAATCCAACAGGCTACACGCGGCTACGATGAACCAGCAACAAAGACGATGTAGCAACAACTGGTCTCGAACAGTGTGAAATGTAAACACATTACATTCTGCAAAGGATTTTGGACAGGGAAAAAACTACAATCGTACAACTATTGGAAACACTTGAACCACTGCGAATTATGTCAAATATATGTGAAATATGGGGCTTTTCCAGATGCTTTTCTTGCATTAGGAGTGGTCGATATTGACAAAAATTAACACATCAATATTGTCTCGATAATAATGTTAATCAGATTATATTTTAACATTAACCTACAAGAGGATTGTGATAAAATGTGTTTGTAAATGTCTTGGTTTGGGTTCAAGTATTGCAAAAAACTTGAATGGACCAGAAAATCAACAACGAAAAGTGCCGACATATAACTTTATAGACTTGTTTGGGAGATTACACTAGACTAGAAGTTTCTGTCTGTTTTGTATAGACAATATACTTGACATTATAATTTGGCAGATCTCAAAAACATCAATTGCGATACTGCCAATCTGTTATCATTGGCTAATACGTGACCACCACCAATCAGTCGAATAATCGTTAACTGGTCTATACATTCCAAGGTTCCAACTCATGCCATGAGCTGAGAAAATAAGTTTTATGACTCAAATTGGGCCGCAATTGCATGAAAACGATACGGAAAATGTGTAAAAGTTGTGTATTTGATGAAAACACTGTCCATAAAACGGCTTCACTTCAACTTCATATGGGTCAAATTTCGCACAAATCTTTTCACCGCGTAACTTTAACCTTCTAAACAACTATCGATTAATCGTTAGACTTAGACTAATCACGCTAATTCATAGGCATAAGTGTCTTGCCCAAGGACACTACGACAGAGTGCACTGGTTGGAACTGGGGTCGTACCACTAACCTTTTGGGTTCCTATAGTGTATGTTCCGTGGCTAAATATCTAATCCAGTGAAAATAATATTATTGGTTTGACTTCAGTGTGTTTCAAAAAGAGGAAAAATTATGGCCGTAGCCACAATATTACATTTAAAACTAAATATTCTAATGGGCTAATGGTGAAAAGTCCTTTAAATGTGAGCTAAAACAGGAAGCTCAGACACATGAACAGGTGATGCTGAGGGAAAGACAAAGTGGGTTAGCGAGTGCCCACAAACCACAGAATTGCCAGTTCAAACGTTGCCTCAGTGAATGGTCATTATGTCACTGCATTTGAAAGTCTTCAAAATCAGATTTTGCAGCCAAAGGGCGTGCAATGGTAAGCGCACATTCAAAAAGGGCTATGTTGAAAGATTATAACTAAAAGACTGCTCAAAATGTATCAAATATGTCTTCTTGTGAGTCATAAATTCTAATCTAATCTGGTTGTATCAGTCGGTCCTAATGCCTCAGCCCGTGCGTGTTCTTGTTATGACGCAGCAGTGAGCAGGCCGACATGACACGTGAGGAGCGGGAGCAGACATGATGGAGCACATGTGGAGAGGGGAGGCCTGTCTGAAGTCTGTTTGTCCCACTCAGAGGGTCTAAAGGGGGGCAGAGAGCCTGGCTGAGAGGAGAGTCCGAGCAGCTGTACACAGGCGTCTACTTCAGCACACTCAGTCACACTGTGTCAACCACACGCCAAGGCCGTTGCTCCTCTGTTTATTCACAAAGAATGTAAAAGTGAGCTACATTAAACACTCTGTTAAACAGAATGTAAAAGTGAGCTACATTAAACACTCTGTTTGTTCACACAGAATGTAAAAGTGAGCTACATTAAACACTGCAGACAGTAAGTGAAGCCTTAATGTAATGTATCATATGCTTTACAGAGTTGTCCAACTGTGGTCATGTTTAGTGGTTGAGTCATTCTTAGAGCTCGTGCTGATTTTCAGTGTTGGGGAAGTTACTTGGGAAAAGTAACATAAGAGCGGGCAATATTGAGTTTCCCAATAATGATAGTCAGACAATATTATGGCAATCCAACATAAATGTGTTAAAACATGTCTTAAAAGTATCAGTTGAGGTTTAATTGTGAAAATGTGATCACAAAAGTGCAGAAATATCACCTTACACCCTTATTTCAACATAACTTAGGTTTTAGCATTTCTACAATAAACTATAAGCAAAAATTCACAATATTGTCTACATTTTTTATATATTGCCCACCACTATTTTACACTATAGAAAGAAAAAAAATCCATACACTACTTCCTGAATACCTCAAGAAACTAACTTAAATACATTACTTGGGGATTACATGAATTGTAATATGATATACATTTAGCAGAAATTGGTTATAACACAACTACAAGCTGCTTATCTGTTTACCTGCTCACCTGTTTCCTTTTCTCACACTTTTTGCACATTCAGCGTGCTTTTTTTGTTTGTTTTTTAGTTGTTTACAGCCTTTCGAGGTGACGCTCTCCTCCGAAACACTGTTGTCGGTGTCGTACATCAGTATTTGGTTAGTAACTGGAAATTAATGACTGGTATGTTCAAGCTCATTCAAATATATTTGAGTGAGCAGAACCCAACATTCATTTCAGATTCAAATTTGACTTTTATAGAACTGTTTAAAGCTTTCCAATGGTTCATATAAACAAAATTGTCATCTGCAATTGAAAAAACAATCGATGCTTTCCCATTTAAAATAGCTCAACTCAAACACTTGTACATTATCCCCCACCCACTTCTGCTGGTCAGACCCCCGCCGTGCCCTGAGTGAGTGACACGTGGATTCAACCAGTCACAGGGAGGTGGAAACTTTCAGAGGAAGAAGTTAGCTATCACTGCGCACTTTAAATGCAAAGCTTTTTTTTTTAATTCTCGGCTATAAATTAGGATTCATGCAAAAGTTTTTTAAAATGCGGTCATTACTACAGTTTATAAACTATTCGTGGCCGTGTACATTGTCCGATTGTCATTACTCAATATCGATAGAAGGGGAAAGGCTCGACGCTGATTTAACACGAAACAATTCTTACACAGATCTAGACCTTTCCAGAACCACAACTAAAACAGGTCGTCTCAGATGTGATTTTCCTTTAATATCGAGGCCCGTTTGAATTGCGTTTACCTACTCTCGATACTAGCTTCACAATAAATCTGTTTGCGGGGTCTTCTCCTCAATCATATCGTCCATGATCTTCATCTTAGGCCGTTCAAACATCACAGACCACTCACAGCGCGAGCCTGCACCGTACGCCACGATGAACGTCCTCTGGTGTCGCGGGGCCGCATGACCGGGGCAACACACACACACACACGTCGCCTCGGGTCAAACACTGAGAGCACATGACACGGAATCATCGGCGTCAATGGAAGACACACTTCAAACCGCTCCTTTTTCAGACCGCGAGCGTGACCGGTGGGCTTCATCTCGATTCCACTGCGCTTTAGGTTTAGTTTGTGCACAGCCAAAAAGACATCTCAATCTCAAATTTGATAAGGAAAGGGCTTGACATTTGATACAGACTGTCTTTGTTTTGTTACTCAACTTGAACAGGGTTGCGTGAGGTTTACAGTACGTCCGTGTTTTCGTATTATTCAGCTTGATTTTATGATTGTCTCAAATACAGGTTCTTTTATCTTATCTTAGATTTCGATACCGCAACGACGGAAGGTTCTATCCAAGATGCGTTTGCAGTTTCTTTATTGTGGCCTTTGATTTCAGTCAGGACCGTCCCAAAACTATTCAGAACAGTCCAATCCCATTCATGCGATCAGTTTCAGTATCGACACAAGCTCAAATTAGTTTCTAGTTTTGATATTTTAGTATCTGGATGAAGAGGTGGGAGGTAAATGGATGGTATTGCAATTGTTGCCCTGGAGATATGCAAAATATTGTGTAAATCATCGACAAGAAATTCAATTAAAAGGGCTGCAAAATAAGTAGGTTAAGAAAACTTGCCATGTCATCTTAGTGTGATATTTCTGCAATGTTTATGTTCATTTTAAAGTCCTATCATGTTTTATGTGATACTTCAACCCGAAAAATGGCGTTTACAAACATGTTTCAGCATATTTCTGATGAGCTACAATAACATCGGCTGAATATCGTCATCGAGATAGAAATAAAAAAACACTGAGCTATTCATTTTCGTCATTATCGGCCACCAATATCTGGGAATCGATTTGTTCATAACCCCACAGCAAAGTGAATTCAGTCTGAAAGCTGTGCCACTGCCAGCCTGGACCGTCCCGTCCCAAAACTCTGAGTCAGTAATGAGTCAAATCCCAGTATTACAGAGCGGAACAGGGAAGCCCCCTGTGGTGAAGCCCCTAAAGCTATGAGCTCCTCATATCACATAAGATTAGGACAAAATCCTCAAGAGCAAAAAGGAAGATGCTTTTCTTTTCTCATGACTCAAACAATGTTGAAGGAGCTTTAATGCCATAATAAACTATAGGTAGAGCCTTTAAATACAAGGTACAGTTAGAACTAAGCAAATGGACAAATGAAGGTGAACTATTAGTAGTAGTAGTAGTAGTAGAAGTAGTAGTTCTAGTAGAATTAGTAGTATTAGTATTAGTAGTAAAATTATGATGATGTTATGGGCTTATATTTATTCTTTAGAATGTTTTCTTTTGACCAAAACTAAAAATAACGAGTCACACATTGCATCAAAAAGGCTCCATCGTGACTTTTTATGACCAAACTTTATCACTTTATCTGTTTTTAAAGCTTGAAAAGGTCTCGAAAATGACAGCCCACCCTACGCAAAAACATCATACATCCTTTTAGTTCATAAACGCAAAGCTTGTAAAAGTCCACATACCTCTCGCCACAGTTCCCAGGAGGAGGGCGACCTGCAGGTGGGTGAAAAGCATGACTTCAGACTGGAGCTGCCCGGATAACGGTGCTCTTCTCCCGCAGACTGTCCTCCACGCTGCCCGCTACAGGTGGCTGCTGGCTCTGGGACGGGCTCCGGCTAAACGGCATTAAAAGCTTAAGCTGCGCGTCCTCTGATTGGACGAGCTGTCTGTCAATCAAAGAGCTAAGCGGATTTGGGTCCACCCACGAAAACAGTAAGGTATAAACGTGAAATAATTCATGTTTTTTCATTTGGTTGTTTTTATTCGCGCAATGTTTTCAAAGTATGGAGGAAAAGGCAGCTTAATATCTTACAATCAATTAGTCTAATTATATTATATTAAAATTCAATCTTATTTTCAATTCAATTTTGAGACGGAATTTGAAAGGTAATTATATTCATAAATGATGATTAGGATTATGCTTTTATTTATTTTATTTATTTTTATTTTATTTTATTTTATTTTATTTATTTATTTTATTTATTTTATTTATTTTATTTTATTTTATTTTATTTTATTTATTTTATTTATTTTATTTATTTTATTTATTCGTGAACCCAAAACAGTAACCAGTACCCCAACAAAATAATCGCAACAAAATAACACTCATACTCTTTTCTCCACCATTAATAGACATCCAATCCTCGCCCAGTCCTGCCGGTTGATTTTAATTCTGTAAAATCATGCAATGAATTTGCAAATTTTATTGATAAAATTGATAACATTAGACAAAATATGAATGTCACATTGTTACAGCCTCAATGACTTAAATTGTGCCAAAATGGGTGAATTTATGAAAATAGATCAAACATTACTTGCAGATATCGTTTCTCATCTAAGATCCTCCACATGCTGCTTTGATCCCCTCCCCACTGATTTAAAAAAAAAAAAGAGATTTTCTGAATCATAAAAAAAAATAATTTGGACACCTCTGTATTTAAAAATTATAGCTGATTGGTCTTACCTTAATGACAGAGAATACTTTGTGTCAATTGGTGTGTGCAGTTCAGACAAATTTCAAACAATGTATGGAGTTCCCAAAGGTTCAGTCCTTGGCCCACTTTTATCTAATCTATATATTACACCGTTAACCAAACTGTTACAGAACTGCAATATCTCGTACCATCTCTATGCAGACGATACACAAATATATGTCTCTGTCACTCCAGGAGATGATGGCAGCCTTGAATCATTGATGCAATGCATTAAATAAGTACGCCTTAACAATTTTGGTAAATGTTAAATGAGGACAAAACCGAAGTTATTGTTTTTGGTTCAGTGAAAGAAAGACCAACTGTGTGTGAAAAGCTCAAAGTGAAGAGTCTTGGGGTCACTCTGGACTGTAATTTGAGTTTTAATTACCATATTAAAATTATTAGTAGGTTGGCCTTCTATCACTTAAAAACATTTCGCGTCTCAATGACTTTATATCCAGACAAGATCTGGAAAATTTGCTCCATGCATTTATTTCAAGTAGACTGGACTATTGCAACGGCCTGTTCACAGGTCTCACAAAGTCCTCAATCCGGCAGCTACAACTAATACAAAATGCCGCAGCTAGGGTTGTCACCAAAACAAAAAAAAGACAGCACATTACCCCAGGATTACAAATGTTGTATAAATAAATTAAAAACTCATCTTGTCTAATTCATTAGTAAATGTATGTAGTATGTATTCATTGATTTTAAAGGACTCTTTGTATTTACTGCAAATGTGTAAATTGTATGAATATTTTCAATTCTATGTAAAGCACTTTGAGTTGTCTGTGTGCATGAAAAGTACTCTACAAATAAAATGGACTTGACTTGACCTCAGCTATATCTGCGGCACACAATATTTTTAGTTTTTACTGGTGAAGTGTTTTCAGGAATGAAATACATTTTGTTTAATGCATAATATCGCTCACAGAAATTAGCACTTGAAGGACGCCAATGTCGTCAATGTAACTTGAGCCAGTAAAAATAAGTCAAACTCCAAAAAATTCAGTTAAAAGAGGATTTGGGTCCGCCCACAAAACAGAAAGGTCTGAATGTGAAATAATTAAGGTTTTTTTATTTGTTTGTTTTTATTCACGCAAATTTCTCAACGCATGGGGGGGTTAAGGGGCAGGTTAATATCTTACAATCAATTATATCTTATTTTCAATTAAATTAGTTTAATTTTGAGACAGTATTTTAAAGGTAATTATATTCATAAATGATGATGATTAGATTATACTTTTATTTTATTCATTTATTCATTTTTATTTCTTTTTAATTTAATTCAAATGTGATTCAAATGTGATTCAAATGTGATTCAAATGTAATTCAAATGTAATTCAAATGTAATTCAAATTTATTTTATTTATTTTATTTATTTATTTTATTTATTTATATTTATTTTATTTATTTTATTTATTTTATTTATTTTATTTATTTTATTTATTTTATTTATTTTATTTATTTTATTTATTTTATTTTATTTATTTTATTTAATTTGTGAATGGCCCTGTCCTACCCAAAACAGTAACCTTTCCATTATCCCAGCTATATCTACGGCACACTTTATGAATATTTGTTTTTACCGATAAAGAATAAGTGTTTTCAGGAATGAAGTACATTTCGTATAATTCATAATATCAAAGACGGAAATCAGCACATGAAGGTCGCCAATGTCTTCTAACTTGAGCCAGTAAAAATAAGTCAAACTCCCAAAAATTCAGTCAATTAGAATGATACAATTAGTATTATACTTAGTGTACCGTGCTCACGTTTTTTTTTCTTTTTTTCCCCGTTTTGTTCACAATGAGGATCTGTCAGTGGATTGAACTTTGACAATTTCTCAACATCTCAACCCATAACGCAAACATTATTAAACAAATACAAGTTATCGGAAATATTTCAGTATTGCTTAATCTATCACCTGACATGAACTGCGTCACCAAGATGACAAAGTGAATTTTCATATGGCTATAAATAGGTTCAGCAGATAAGTCAATAGTTACTGCAGTACTACATTATAGGACAAAATCAGAATATAGTTCAGACATTTTTTTAACGACTGTAAAGCCTTCGTACATTCGTACATCCTATTGCTTTGCTTAGAATAGTCCACAGTGTGGCATTAAACTTACCATGAAGATAAACAATTGACTGTGGACAGGCGAACTCGCTCACAATACAAATGTATGTTTTTCAAGACATTTTTAGCAATAAAACGCCCGTAATCAAATCAATTCTGGATAGTCCTATAATAACCATATTGTGGAACATTCTAGGCAACACATTTTCGTGTCTGTGTCCAAACACATCCACAATGCTGACCTCTCCGTTATCATGATCTTTATACAAATATCAGGAGCAGAGCAACAGTGTATATAACTATCACCTGTGGTTATCAGAAACAGTTTGTTCTGTCGGGCCCAGTGTTGACACGGCTCTGTGCTTCTGAGGCTCAGGACTTTATTATTGGAAATACAGAAGTCACACTGATGGCCATTACTACGGTGAATATTAACTTAATAACTTGTGAAGGTCAAATGTAAAAAGAATAAAGTGCTACATGAATTCATTCTTTTAGGTATTTCGGCAGTTGTTAGTAACCCATCCAACGCTTGAATCAATATTTGTTTATTTGGTCAGGACAGTGCTCGCTAATGAACAGATCCGATTGTAGACCAGGACCTCGTTTCCTTCCACTGTCCAGCATTCACCCACACAAACACACACAAACACACACTATATACACACTATATACACACTACACACCAGCATACTTGGAAACTGGAGGCGAGGTGGGTGACGTGTCTGCACAGAGCGACTGCACAGAGCGACTGCCCCACTGTGGCACCTGGTTTTTCCCCCCCAGTCTCCCACCCAGTACTGACCAGGCCCGACCCCGCATCTTCCACGGCCCGACAAGATCAGGCATCGGCAAGGTTCCGTAAATAACTGTTTACTTCACGCAGATAGGAAATGGCTTTTGTAAACTAGGACCGCCTTTTTGTGCAGTTATTGTGGCGTTTCCTTTTTGATGTTTCTCATGAAAATGCCACGTAATGATACCGTCACACCCCATTTTACGACAAAGAATTACAAATCTGACTAAATCTGAGTCGGAACATGACTAAACTTAACAAAACATGAGCTTGTTGCACACATTGCAATAAAATGCAGTGATAACACGATTCAATTTAAGATTCTCCAACTAAAAATCCTGCCTTTCCCAAGTTTGACCCTTTTGTAGAGGTTTACAGTTCTTCTACTTCCTGGTTGGACATGCTAGGTGCAATCCCACAGCTGTTACCTAGCAACAATAACGTTAACAAAGGCCAAACCCCATTCTGTTATGCTTTGAAAAATAATAATAAATGATTGTTTCAACTGCTACCCGAACTTAACTGCACAGTGTAACCTAGGAAACCAAAGAAACGAGCAGGGTCAATTGTTTGTATATATGTATTATTGCACTTTGTTGTACAGCATTTTGGGCTTTTAAAGATGTACGTGTGCTTTACAAATAAACATTGATTGATTGATTGATTGAATTCTCTGGCTTTATTCACACATACACTTTCCCTGCATTAATCTTGGTAATTTACCTGATCAAAAATGCAGGTAAATTCCCAGGTCAAGGCCGCGTGTGTGAACGGTGAAGCCATATTCAAGCATATAAACAATACCATATCATTTCCTTAAATGTGTGTTATTTATCTGCTCTCCTCGCCACTTACGCAAGAAAAGAGGATGTTCTGGGGTCGCTCGACACTTACAAGAAGCTAACGAAATCAGGAATCTTTACTTTAAATTAAGTTAAGCGGCCATTTTGAACTTTTATTTTTAAGTTTTCCTCATGAACTGCCGTTTAACTGATGTGAAACTCTGATGAATATTCACCACAGGAACGATCCCACCTAATGAAGTGCTAATTAGAGAAACACATCACACTCTATGCACGTTAAAGGGACACTATGTAACTTTGGTGGGTCAGTCAGATGTTATTTCTTTGTCTGGAATGTTCCAAAGTGTGGCATTATTATCATAAGCAGCGACCGATACGTCTGTGGAGAGGTGAGAATGCAGCAGGTATTCTAAGCAGCACTTTTAACTGTCCGGGCTTTTGAAAGCGTCACCCTGTGGAAGGACACTCCCACAGAAAAGTGACGTAGCGCACCTTTAATACTGACTGCGGCACATTTGATTAAGCCAACATTTTCCAAACCCTCGTGTAAATATTATCCTCTTGTTCTCTTTTCATACCATGCACGTCGGGTGTGCACACAACTCAATACGCGTCCTTCGTGACATAGATAACATCGGCCTGTAAATCTCCACTTTTTTTTATGACATCAAACGGCTACTTATTACAAAAGTGAGGAAATGCGGCACGATCGGACGAAACTGACGTGAAATATGACTGTCATCCCAAGAATTCAAAATGAGTAAGTCATTAACGGTCCACGAAGACAAAAAATAACTGCGTATGGATTTACCTTTGGGAGTTTTCCATCGTTTTGAGGAAGTGTTTAGAAAAGGATGAGAAGTCATAAAGCTTTTGTTGAGTCAGGGTGCGATAATAAGAAGTGGTCACATGTATTCTCCAGTTAAGACTTGAACTAATTCTAACTATGAATCCTCTTGTGGATATAGATTGTGATGGGAGAGGGTTTGACTTGATTACGTTGTGTTGTCCTACATTCATAACACTTATCCAAAAAGAAAATGCAGATGTATTATAAAAGACAAAAGACAGGACTCTACAAATGAGCATTTTATTGTTTTCTCCGAATTCATTTGCAATTAATTGGACAGTACAGTCTTGTGCAGATCTCCACAAGAAAACAAAAATAAAGGATATTTTGACTACAAAATTTGGCGGGGATTCAAAAAGGGAAAGAATCTAAATATATTTATACAAGGAGAAAGAATTAGGTAAAGAAATATGTAGTGTTTTGTACATTTTTTGTAAACAAGCATCAAGAAACAATGTGTGTTAAATAATCCATGAAGACTTAACACTGGCTGGTATGTGACATTTGGAAAAACAACCCTTAAGCAAGAAAACGGGTCAGGCAAATGCCACATGTAGAAATGAATCAAAATAGTAACACGGAAGATGACAGCATTAAATACAACAGCATTTCTGCTACAGACATCGACCCATTTCGGGTTGGATGCGACATGAGGTATATGTGAGGCCGAGACCGCCTCTTCACTGTATGGCATCTTATCATTTTCTTGATATTTCAGCATAGCATTCACCCCGCCATTTTCATGATTGCTTTCAAGACAAGAGGTCACTGGGCATTCAGCACTATTGGCGTTGTGTACCTATGGAAGACAGCGCACTTATTGTTGCCTTTACAAAAAGTACAGCATAAATACAAGTATAAAATCAACAAAGTACACCTTAAGTTTACAAGACTATATTTGCACCTGCACTTCACAGGATGAGGCACCCAAATTGCGAAAGGGGACAAATTTTCTGGTACTGCCAGCACACATGAAGGGCCTGATCAGTCGACTCGATGCATACAATTTGTATTCAGCCATTCATGGCAGCTTCTGTAACAGCTCAGGCAATATTCAATCACTAACACGCATTTCAATAGGATAAAGCAAAACGCTAAGTCGGGTAACAATCAAAAACTAAAACTAAGGGATTTAATACATTTACAATAACCCGATTGAACCCACCCTCCCTCAACTAGCCCTCCCCACATTAAGCAGAAAGAGTATTCATAATAAAAAGTCCCGTTTTAACATATTAACCCAGCCCACCCAGATCCCAGTCCCTTCTGCATAAGCCCAAACAGCCACTGTGAGTCAGTCCATTGTTACATGTCTGCTTTCTTCATCCGAATGAGACTCTTTTTACTCAATGTTTTACAACGGCTCAAAGTGCTAATTGGATTCTTTTAAAGAAATATGACCGCTGAGGAAGACAAGGAGTGCAGGAAGGGGAAGGCCATTCTTTAGCTGTCCAACAGCACCCCCTATTGGCCCAAGAAAAGCCCTAACATTGCTTTGTTCTCCAAAAATATAAACAGGACAACATTTACCCCACAACCTGCCCTTGCCCCCTCTACGTCAACTGGCAGAACCCCAGAGTGATTAAATCTGTTATTTTACATTATATATATATATTCTTATAAATATATATAGATATTTATATGGACCTTATTGAAGAAAATGAGTTTCACATTGACACGAAAGTACCATAATCTCTATAAAGCCAAGAAGAAAGTGTTTTCAGTGTTCAAGTGAGCTGGCAGCAGTCTGTTTATGTCACACTCATTCCACAAGTAACAAAACAAAACAAGTCCCAAATTTTAGACGTCTGGGAGGGTGCGCCGGCACCCTGAGGCTTCTCCTTTGCACTTTTTCCTGAGTAATACTTTAAACCTTGTAACAGGCAAAACCTTTTTGCTATTTCAGTTCTGGGCTATCCCTGCCATCATGGTTACTTCCATTATTATTTTACAATTGTAAAGATGATTGCTCAAACAGCACAAAAACCTGTGTGGTGCTACCCTAAGCCTAAACTACAGAGGAGTGTGAAATCATGAATCATGAGCAGAGCCAACAGCACTACGTGACAATAGTAAACAGTCAATACATTATTAACTTAAAATAACAGTTTAAATGCATTTGCAGGAGCCTCGTAGGCTTATTGTGGGAGAGACATGGGCACAGAACAGAGCATCAGCATAATTAAAATAAAGTCCCTTAAAAAAATAACAATATTAATCAAATAAAATAGAAGCACAGAAAAGTCTCTCCCTCAGGCTCATCTGTAACTTTGGCTTGTTGGAGTTTTGGAACCTGTACTTACTGGCTCATTGACATCAGACAACAAACTATATCCTGAGAATTCAGACACAGGCGTTCGGTGGTCCACCTCGCCCGACTCCGCGCCGTAGGCCAAGCCCTCGGACTTGAACTGGGACCCGAAGGCCTGAGCAAAGTTCTCGATCTGGTACGAGGGTTTGGCAGAGTCCAGAGGCGCGAGCTCCTGAGAGGGGACCAGAGGGTAAACCCCTGAGCTGTTCTTCACCTGCTCCTTGGGGACGCTCAGGTCTGACGGGCCCATGTACGAGGAGGGCGGCGTGGACGAGTGGGCTTTGTCCAACTGCTCCGTGAGCTCCTGAGAGGGCGTGAGCTGCTGGTGAGAGGGCTCCAGGCCGCTCAAGTGGAAGCTGTGCTGAGGAGACGAGCCCGTGAGCAGAGTGAAGTGAGACTTTGGCACCGCGGAGGGCATCGATGGAGAGGCCACGGACTGGCCGAAGCCGCAGTCCAGGGGAGAGCTGGTGTAGATACTCTTGTCAGAGTACAGCGGCGTTCCCGGGTGTGAACTGGTGTAAGGGCCTGACGAGGGAGGCGAGGGACCCACTGGGAAACTGGCACTGTGGCTGGTGCGCTCCAGAGCCTGCAGCAGGAAGCGCGAGTACTCGTTCATCATGATGTTCTTGTCCACAGACGGACTGGAGGCGTCGCCGTGGACCAGCCCCGCGGCCTCAACAGAAGCGGCTGCCAGCTCCACGTGAGCGTCACTCATGTCAAACACCTCGTGGTGCGAGCCGTCCGCCTTCTGGCTGTAGTGCTCCAGCAGACTCTGCAGCACCTCGTCTGGGATGCCCGTTCTGTCCAGACTCAGGTGAGGGTCAGGGTCCATCACAACAGACATGCCGGCCTGAGAGGACAGGTGTCCTACGTCGTACTCGCTGCTGGTGGCTGCGGACACAACGGGCGCTGTGGAGTTTGCGTTGTTCGCCGCGTGGAGATAGCGCTTCTTCTTGATGAACTGCATGGCGTCGTCGTAGTTGCTTGTGGGCCCAGCTTTGTGGCCGTTGTCCTGCATCAGGCCGTCGTCCATGCCTCCTCCCTGCTCCATCTGTCCGTGCTTGACCTGTGCTGCCTTGTTGCGGTTGGCTTTCTTGAAGGCCATTTTTGGGGCGCGGCCATGGTGCTGCATGCTGGGCCCGGGCTCAGTGGTGGATGACACAGTCTGATTCTCCACAGCGTACTCATGGATGCTGTAGCCCCCGGACACTGTCCCTGGGAGATGAGGGACCCTGTCCCCTGTGTCGCCCTTCTTCTTCCTGCGTTCCCCTCCCTCAGGGTTGTTTTTGGACCTTCTTTTGCGCCCTGTGCTGCCGCCGTTTCCCTGAGTGATCCCATAGCTGCCATGTCCCATGTCCACACAATCCATGTCCATCATCCCGGGGTCCAGCCCTTTCTTCACGCCGTCTCCACAGGTGCGTTTGTGCTTCAGCAGCCGGTCAGTCCTGGAAAAATACTGCCCCACAAACACATGTTAAAAAGAGACCCTAGTCTGGACCGATTCACCTGAGTGGTTCACAGAGCAGAGGCTCACCTGTTGGCAGGTCTCACATCTGTACGGCTTCTCGCCACTGTGTGTCCTCTTGTGCCGCTCCATGTGGTACTTCTGAATGAAGCGCATGTTGCACTGGTCACAGCTGAATGGCTTTTCTCCTGCAAACAAAGACGGCTGTTAGATCTGGAGCCTTCTCAGGGACAGATTTACTGTTGACCTTTAAAGTGATGAATCATCTTCTTGCTTAAAAAGTCAGATATCCAGAACTCACCACTGTGGATTTTCTCATGACGCTGGAGCAGATACTTCTGAATGAAACTCATGTTGCACTGATTGCACCTGAACGGCCTTTCGCCTGAAATGAGGAGACGACACGGTCAGAAAGAGAATGATTTTAAATGTGACTGGAAGTTAGTCTGTAATATTTACTGTAACATCTAACAATTTACCTTCAACACTTTATCATTTTAACACAAGTTTACAAACAATAAAAATAAACATAAGAGCTTTTAGGACTTTGTGTTGAAGATCCATTCTGAGTCATTTGTAATAATGAAACAATTTAACAACACGACATAAAGTGTGCCTGCACCTGTGTGAATCAGCACATGTCTGCGCAGGTGGTACGAGCTCCTGAAGGCGGCGTTGCAGTGCTCACAGATGTGGGGTTTGGTTCCTGGTGAAAGGCTGCCTCCATCTGCATCCAGCATCATTGATTGCTGTGAAAAACACCAGAAAAACAAAAGTGTGAAATCAACCAACTGTGAACATCCAAGTTCCCCGTTTATAGACTGAATCCATCATTGTGCACCTGTTTGACGAGATTTACATAAATATGAAAGGATATTCTGTGAAATATTAAGATTTGTGACACCCAACCTTTTCACTGCGCTTCTTTCTCGGTTTCCCCTCTTGTCCTTCACCATTTGACCTCCGACCTTTCTTCCCACTGGGCTCTTTTCCTAACTGACTCGGCAGCTGTTTGGATGACAAAGGGAGAGGGCGGGACCGTGAGAGACAGCGATCACATGGAAATTACTTGATGGAAGGTTAAGGGTCTCCAATCCTAAATGTCATGCAAACTAAAAGAAAATCTATAACAGTGCATAACTTAAAAAAAACAATATATAATACATCTATATCTTATATATCTATCTATCTATTTATATATATGTATATAGATATATAAAAAAAGAGATATATAGATATATATCATGTTTAATATTTGAACAAGTCTGTTTTTCTGCAAACTGCAAACAGAAATGTCTATCTACACTGGTTAAAACGGCTTAAATTCTGAATATTATATTGTTTTTTCAACTCTGACTAGTTTGGGTTTACTTATTAGTTATTACTTGAGCTTTCTTGACAAACAACACCATAAACATAATCCACAGCCAAAAGATATTTACTGAAATGTGAAAACATATCAAAAGCATTCATAACAAAAAACAACCTGAAAAACGTCCACAAATCTACCTTACTTACTAAAAAACAATCCAAAATGACTCTAAACAAGAAATATATATAGAATTCAAGCTCACTCATAGTTTGTTTTGTTTGTTTGTTTCTTTGAATAACACAAAAGATGATCAGTTTTGGAAAAAAGTAAAACTATTCAGGAAACGTCACATTTTGTCCTGTTTTTGTGACTGTTTTCCGTGTCCACACAGTTGAAAATAGTCTCTAGTTTTGGTACAGTTTCAGTATCGACTAGTACTGATACTTGACTTTTGACAACCTTAACACCTAGTACTACATCTTATTTCTCTGGTGGATGCAAAGGTGAAGCATAAGGCAGCTCAGCGCTTTTCTCCAGTCTCTGCCAGCTCGTTCTGGGACAACAGGCCAAACCCTTCAGTGCCATATGGACGCTCGCAGGGTCAAAGGAGGTGCACCTGCTCTCCACTAAATCAGCCCAAATGAACAAACCCGTAATTAAGAGAGCCCACGGAGTTACTCACATTATTTAAAAGCCGCGCACAATTTACAATCCGACTTTATGGAGATTAAATGGTAAAACAAGGTGAATTGTTGAATGAATTGTGGTTCTTTTAGTCAAGTAAGCAGTATGTTTTTCTGGAAAAGACAATAACACATGCAATATATTTCCCAGTATCAGTGCGATGCTATTCTTTACTTGTTTGTAGTCATTTAGTCTTGGTTCATTTAAAATTTTGCCCCAATTAAATATCAAGAAATATCAAATCTAATCTGCTTTATTTTAATAGTAGAGCTGTAACATCTCGGCTCATTATTTTTGATCAGTCGGCAAGTCAAACAATTATTGCAACATTTTAAACCAAAAAAAAAAAGGTTGAAATAAGGCGACTGGAGGCCACTAGATCAGAACATTTACAAATAAAGTGTTTTTTAAAAAGGACAATCAGACAGTTTATGCTTTTATGCCATTTTGATAAAAAAAAATACAATTGTCTTTGTTTTCAAACTTCTTTTGGCATGTGTTTTAGAGACTATCAACACACAATTACAATTATTTGAATAGTCCACTTAGTCAGTAGTAGTCGATAAATCATTGCAGACATTTGCACATACAGACTGAAATGATTAATATTGCACCTTTATTTCTTCATTTAGCTCCACTAGTCCTCATTATACACCATAAAAACACACCAAAAACCACAGTATATATACGTTTCCATCATATACGACAGCTTTAGTATCAATGTTTTATCAGCTTTTTAAATGTAGGTAAAAAATAAAATGGCACGACTAATTTGTAACACTTCTATTTGCTTTTGTGCTCGACTCTTGTGTTGGAAATGTTAAAAACTGTGACCGAACGCGGGGCACTAGACGGCCACCGCTCATTGTGCCGTGTGAATATCCCCGCATCTTCAGGCGGCTGACCTTTGATTCCTGCCTTTGTCGGACCTGTGTGGCAGTGTGTATTAGTATTTGAGAGCGCACAAAGCCCGTCTGAAATGAAGTGCGGACCCAAACAAGACAGCTGTGTCCTTGCCAAGACGTTCTCATTCAGGCCCTCGCTGATGACATCACCCTCCAGCGCGACAGAGGGGAACGAGCGCGCGCGCGCAGGGGGGGTCCTCATTTATTACTTTGCATCGAGCAGATTTATGTCGCGGGCCGCACGTACTCCTCCCACGCAGACGTCCCCGGCTTAAGCCCCTCCCTCGGAAGGCTACGGCAGGACAAGGTTTGGAGAAAGACTGATGTGGGCCCGGGTTTAGCGCTCATGTTTAATTCAACGCCGGAGACATTTACATAAGACTGCTGGCACGACGTTTATATCAGACTGAAACCCCGAAGAGCCTGATTATGATTTATTAACAAAGTCTGCAGCGATTACGGTTGAATCAGTTCAATAAATATTAACCGATGTTTTGGAATTCGAGGTGGGTTTAATTTATCGAACGATCCAAAATGTTGTGACGGTTGTTTTGAAAACGCGCACAATTTGAGTCGATTCAAAATAAAAACTGAACAATGTGTAATTTAAAAAAAAAAAAAAAAGGACAGTATAAAGTGATATTTTAACAGTTTTGTGTATAATTGAACAGTCCTTTTCACATTTGTCTGATATTTAAACCCCAACTAATACGTTTAAAGATGCGTTTCAGTAAAGTGTACTGATCTGCAAAACCACTTCTCATTTTTGTTCATTGCACTGGTTTTTACCAGCTGATATTACACAACTAATATTATTTAATAACCTAACAAACGCCTTTTATTTTGCGTGTGTTTATATGATTACGTTTCAAGACGGATAAATAAAATGTGTCACTTCAAATTGGTGTTGCCATCTGGGACAAAACTAGACATCTATAGAATATTTGGTGTAGAATAGAGTAATAAAACGTGTTAAATTGAAAGAAACCCCATAGTTTTGAACGTCTTCTATCCCAAGGTATGGTATTATGGTAGTTATGGTACGCTTAAACTAGATTAAACTGATTAAAAGCAGGTAAGGTAAGAAACAGAAGTAAAATGCCGCTTCCGCTTCCACTAATATTTTACTAAATACAAAAAGAACAAATCCTGTTTAACTGATACATTTGGCTGTAAACAAAGGTCAGTTTGTTGCTTATTTTTGTAGCTGTAATAATTTTATTTCCCAGTGTGGGACCAATAAACTCTTTCTTATGCAAATGAAGGGCTGTAAAAAGGTCTGTCGATGCAGAGGTCCAGTGTTTCCCAATAATTGAAAAGGCCCCTTTATAGTCCAATTTTCTCCCCTTTGTTCTCATATAAAGCTATATTGGCAAAATAATAAATATAATGGCACCACAAATTATATTTGACTATTCAATCAAGACTTTACTAACGATTAAATAGCAACATAAGAAGCAATGGGTGTATGTATTGGTCTAAAAGATAATACGAAAATGTCGATAAGTACAACACCAGAGCGCTGCAATATGAGCTGACAAAAATGTTTCTGCAGTTTTGAATTTCATTTTGCAGTCCAATCACAATTGTGTCATATTTGAACCTCAACCAAGACATTTACAGGCACATCACAGCTGCTCATCTTCATCAGAGTAACTCCCAAAACATATCCAGTAGAGATCGGCCAACGTGTGTTTTTCAGGGCCGATATACAGGGCCGATTTTCATCCCCCAAAATGATATGATATGTATTTACTATAAAGTCAGGTATAATACTACAAGGCACTGCTCTTCATAGGAAAAGTATCATAAAGAGCAATATTTCTATAGTAATGACTTTTAAAACATCCACAGTAACATCATGGGTTATATCAAATAAACCTAGAACATCAGAAGTCACTTTTTGTGTAGCGTTATCTTCAGTGCATAATTAACTTCAGCCCAAACACCATGCATCCCATTGTGAGAAGCAATATCAGTATCGGCTGTTGCTGGAGCTTCAAGACCGATAGCCGACATATCTATGACTGAACCGTTCAGGACCAATAGAAAACGGTGATTTTACATTTAAACATAAAATGTTGCTCTTACGTTGACCATGTTGAGGTCGTGCACCATGAGGCCCTGGCTGCTGCCCACGGTAACCTCCAGCAGCTCAGCGCTCTTGCCCAGGGTTCCGGGGTAAAGGGGCAACCGGTAATCGTGCTCAGACATCTTCTCCTGTTTGATGCCCATGGAGTGAATGTAGTCGCCCACGCCTGAACAGTTCATATTGTTCTGTAGAAGACATGTCACATGTACCATTTTAGGGGTAGAAATACAATGAGACAAAATATTACGCTCATTTTATGTGCATACTATTATGAGGATTTGAAAGATTTTTGGAGTATACATTTACCAGTAACAGCTTATCGTTGCTTAAACTTTCGGGAGGTGGAAAGTCGCCTGCATAGGTCCATGGAAATGGTAAGTTACCATCATACTTTGAAACATTCTCCATGCCGATAGATACATTTGATACTGGTCCATACAGTGGATTATTGAAGCTAAAGAAACATTTCCATGGAAACGAGCCGGAGGAGACGAGCTAGTGGCAGAGCGCTCGTCTTCTACCTTCTCGATCCGAAGCGGTTGGAATCCTGCCCTTGCCATAAACATCCTCGGTAGAGCGGTCAGATCCACTGATCCACAGGGTGGCAGAGTGATCGCCGCTGCCTCAGGTGAATACTAATGTTGTGTCCTTGGGCAAGACACTTAACCTGGTGTACAACTGGTGTGTGAATGTGTGTGTGAATTCTTGATGTAAAGCACTTTGAATGCTATACAAATCTGAATATTTCCTCACAAAGTAAAGTACGAGCCAGGTTTGTGGAGATGCATGTCCACACACAGTTTTAAATACAATTTTATTGCAACAAAATCATCTAAAATGGGCTAAAAAGTGATGTGCTGTGCATATTGTAGCAAGAAAAGCACTACCACTTCATTACTGTTATTGATGAAGAAAAATAGTGATAATGTTGTATTTGCCATTACCTTTACCTTATGTGATCAGAGCTCAAACTACATCCAATATTTCATTTGTTGCTGTTTTTTCCTTTTGTTGTGTGACTGAAACATTTTTTAACAAATCATTATATGATAATGATTATGAAATTATTGCTTTAGTGCCAAAATAAAAAATAATGATGAATAAATAAACCCAGAAAGTCCTACCTGTAGGCCCATGCTGCAGTCTGGAGAGTCTCGCTCCTTCTTCAGGATCATCTCTGGTGGGGGTAAGTCTTGCATCACGGTTTGGGCGGCGAGTCGAGTGAAGCTGGTGACCGGAGGTAGGTGGCTGAACATGATCATCCCGGCGCCGTAGTTGGAGTCCATGCTGCCGTTGGAGCGCAGGAACTCGTTGCCAAGTTTGTCTTGAATGAGGCTCATGGTTAAAGGTGATGGGCAGGAAAACTATGGGTCACAAGGTAGCGTCATTCTGAAAATAAAAAGACAAAACTATTAGACTGAATACCACGTTACAAATCTACAAATAAAAATGCTATTGTGTAGGAATTCATGCCAAACTTCAAAGTAAATGGTCAATTACACTCTTGACATAGTAGTGTTATTAATGGTGTATTGCATTTTACTGCTATTAAAAGTACCCGTGATCTGTGATAAGCCTTCATGGCCAGTGTTAACACAAATGTACGCGTTGCAGCCAAAAAATGGGTTAGGGTTTTCCTTATATTGATGGTGCTCAATTTTTGATTTGGTTTCATATTTTCCTTTCCAAAAACAAATTAAAAATGGCTTTCAGTATTGACTTCATGAACATATACAATACACTTATAATCAGTGCCATTTAACGCAAAAATAGTCACATTTCTTGCTCCAAATTGCTGCACACTAGAAATAAACTGGACATAATCAGATATAAACTGATATGTTGTTAAATTATTATTATATTATAAAACAGCTTAACTGAACGCATTCCTTCAACTGTATTTCGGGGTCAGTTGATTATGAGAAACTGGTGCCATGCCCTCCGATTACAAATTGTCTCATGGCCGGATTAATCACACTCTTTAGTAGGTCAACAAAATGCTGAGTTTTTTTTTTTTTTTGCTTTCAAAACTGCTGTAAAACAAGCAAAAACAGTGTCCTGAGAGCTCCAGTAACCGCGGCGTAAAAGCTGTGTTTTTCCAACGCAAAAGGGTCAATGTTGCCACAATCCTCGACACAACACACGACGAGGAACGAGAGGATTTCAGCCGCCCGTTAATCTGTTTGATGGCTCTGTGTCCATCCCAGTCATCCTATTTGCATGTGCTTATCTGCCAATGAGAGTGCCCATCGTCTGCATTAGTGAGACTGTTGTAACCGTGTCTGCTCCATGGGTCAAGCTGAACTGTCTTTTATCTTGTCTTCATGTTATACAACTCTATAATGCGTCATTAGGGCTGGAACTTATTCATATTATAGTAGTCGACTAGTCAAACCACAAGTATATTGTACCCCGAGACGTTTTAAATACATGTCTAACTGAATAAATGTTTAAACACAGCAACTGAAGGCTTATATAGAGTGAATAATTACAAATAAAGTGTATTATTTATAAAAATCTGTTTTAAGTTTTAATAATGCCACTGTTTTAGCCATAAAACGTGTCTATTTGCATGCGTTTTCGAGTCTGCACCGCACAGTTGGCGATTTCAACAACCAAACAAACAAAACATACGATTACGATCATTCTAATAGTCGACTATGCAGGCACGATTATTCGGATTCGTCGACGCAGCCCCGTTTTTACGCACGGGGATTCGTAAACACACGCGTTTTCGGCTCATGATCGCGGTTTATCGAAAGTAAAGTGATATAGATGAGTTGATTAGTGGCGTGCTAATGATTCAAGAGGCTAATCAATGCTAACAGACCGCTGCCAGATGCCTTTGATGCATGCTTACGCTAGCTGCCGAAATTACCATACGCCGCGCACACAAAGCCAACTTTTCCAAAACGCGAACACGGTCAGACTCGAGCCACATCCATCGCTTCTGGCTCGAAATATCGCAAAGCATGGACATAACCGTGCAGTTTCCGTTGCGATTACGCCGCGATAAGCAGCATTACTTAGCGCACACGGCTAACTACGTCTCGTACGGGGCCCGTCGTCTCCTTCTTTGTGATGCCAATAATTAATATGGCCATGCAATAAGAGCGTCGATCAAGACTCGCGAAGCGTAAAGTGCGCAAACGGAGGCTCAAAACTAACACATCGAAGCTCGAAAAAGTGCGCGAACGAGCGGGACGAACGTACTGCTTCGTGGTTTTTGTGCATGAATTAAAGAAAGGTGTTTTAGCGGCTGATACATATGCACGTTCGTCACCCAACCTGAGCGAAATCTGCGGAAAAAAGGAGCTAAATTGCGGCGTGGATTGGCACGAAAGCAAACCGGGGGGAATCGTGAAGTAGTATTAAGATAACTGTGCGGGTTTACCTTAAGTTTCTGGCTTGGATTGCTGACATTGAAGCGACTGTAAGTGATGGAGCGACAACACTAGGCATGACCCATAACAAACGGCCCATACAACTCTGGCGAACAATGATGCTCCGAGTGTTAGCCGAGTGTTAGCACGGCATGCTAACTAGCGCTGCTACACTCCGGGCATCTCGGTCAGGGGCGGAGTCAAGCGTCCTACTTCTCTGGCTAACGTTATGACCGCGTTCAGGATACTCCTCAAAAACTGCTATTAAAGAGTTTACTTTGCGCTACAATATGGTATAAACGTGGGGTTGGTTCATTTGTGTGTAATTAGCAGAGTATACATGGGAGTAATCGACACAGAAAAAACATGAAATAAAGCAGCTCAAATCTTTCTATAGTTCTAAAATAAACTATTGTCCATTTCAGTAAATCAACCGTCATTCTGACTCTATTCATAACACCAGTGAAAATATAAATGTAATATTTGTTGTCAAAATCAGCATGCGCGTTGTTAAACCACGCCCACACAATCGAAATGCCTGGAGTTGTGAGCGTCCCGTATGCAGCGTTGAAGCGGTGCGGGCTTTGTCGTGCGTCCCATACAAGGACTTTAAAACACTGCTAATGCACAATCTGCGGCCAAATCCGGTGGTTTAGCGCAAACTTACCGGTGCATGACAACGACTCGCTGTTCTGGCTGCCGAAGTCCCACCTTTAGCGGTGCGTTTCGGGGTCTAGAGCCAAAACATTGTTCTCCCGCAGCAGCTGGGCTCTTCCATGTTGGCTCGGCGCAGGGGATTCTGGGTCCCGCAGGAGGACGTGTGGAACTACTGCCCTACTACCCCACTACCAGCGCGATACTACCGCTCTACTACCACTACGACTACTGCGCACACACATACACACACACACACACACAAACATATACTACACACATATACCACACACGTATATACACACACACAGCGGCGTACGTGTGTCATCATCTCATATGTAACACGTTTATATAATTGTGCTATTTTCATAGATACAAATAAGAAAAAATATATAATACATGCAGACATAAAATAATAATTAAATAAGTATATTGCATTTATTGTAATAAATTATTATTATTATTATTATTATTATATGAACAAACAATAAAATTAGGTCTATCCTCTATATATTTTGAACATATTTTTACCTGACTTTTTTGGCAATACGCATTTAAGATACTGAGGGTGTCATGGCGATACTTTGAAACTACATCAATACAATATTAATCTTCTGCTGACTCAGTGAGGCTAAAGTTTTAAGTTCAAAAATAGATTCTGATATTACACATTGAGAACATATAATTTCAATACACTGTGTTATTCAGCACAATTACAACATGAATTTAGTAACGTTTTAAGACACCTTTTAGGAAAAAATTAAGACAATTTCACAAAACCTTTCTCTAAAGTGGAATCAAACGGGTAGTCGTCTTGGTGAAATGTCACAAGCATAGAAAATACATTGTTTTATGAGTTCCTGCAGGAATGGTGGACTAGTTGTGGGACATAACAGGTCAACATATAAATATAGCCTAATAACAATAGTTAATTTAATGATGAAAGCCTATATAATATTCCAATGTTTAATTATTCATGGGTGCTGTTGGTTTTGTTTAAAATATCTTTACAACTCTTCAATTTAACTTCTCATTAGCCTATTTCTTCAGTTTCAGACCTGACTCTTGTTCTTGAGGTTGAGGGTTAACGTAATAAACCAACTTCCTGCTGCCTGTATTTGGCCGTGTGACTTTTGTGTTTCCATTAGCAGCTCGTTTTCAAAACACGCACTCAAACCAAACTCTTGAGACTTTAATGCAAAATCATTCATATTATAAGATGCAGCCACCAAACCTATTTTTTTCCTTTCCCTTTTTTTTGTGTGACAGATTTACAAAACAAATACACAGTGTAATATAAAACAGATGCTGACTGCGGTGAAACAGCCGCCTCACCTTAGATGCCAGAGGTGAAGGCTCGCTCTCTGTTTGGAACAAAAGAGCCATTCATTCAGACGGTCGTGACACGTCTTTCTCAGAGTGATGCTCTTAGGTCTGCTGGACGGACGTGTGTGCGTCATGGAGCACACCACAAGAGACTCCGGCGCTCCGACTGCTAATAACCATCACTAATGAACCACTTCATTCGGCGAGCAGGCACTAATCAAAGGTGGAGAGTGGAGTAATGCAAAAAAGAAAGAAAAAGAAAAGAAAAGGTCTCTGAGTTCTGCTTTGATATGTCCACACTGACAAGCCTCGGACAGTCGACTTTGAAATCTGTCTTGTCTTGCACTTTTTAAATCTGCTGCATGGACTGTGATAATGCGTGATCAACTACATCCGACTGTATTAAAGTAAATTCAGCACAAAAAGAAAAGACAGCTAACTCAGAAGGCATCAAACGGATATAACGGATGTTTTTCAGTGATCATTTTCTATTTAGTTTTAGTCTAGTTTTAGTGTGACGCTAATTCATTCAGTCTTCAATTAGTATAGCTGTAGTATGAAGTATATCTTTTGGTATTCTTATTATGAAAATGAAACATGCTTTGCTTCTGGGACACGACGTACACTTGTTCCTGAGAGTTTATACGGTCTGATCGAAAATTGGAGTTCGAAATAAGATAACAATTTAATACGTGCTTGAGATCAGTAGTAATGCTTGGAGTGTATTTTGAATAAACGCATAAAATATAATTGTGTATGTGTTTAAAAAGACAAACATTTTCTAACTTGAAATTATAAAAAAAAATGCTACTGCACTTGAGATAAGAACAAAACATACTCAAAATATTGTCAAATCAAGATAAATCCTACTTAATTAACCTTATTATCTAATTTAAGATTGTCATTTTTCCAGCGTATACCTTTATTTTAATCTGCAAATTAAAATTACAGACAGAAGTGATTAAGAATTTCTTTAGCGTATGAAATTAATACTTTTACACATGCTGAAAAAAAGCAAACTTAAGATAGTAATAGTGAAGTAAAAGTACAATGAAGCTATTGCAGATTTATCTTATAGGTACATTTTAATCAGATGGATCAGAGGTAATGTTGTGGTTGGAGTCATGTAGTAATAGTAGTAATAGTAGTAGTAGTACTTTCTACTGGAGTAGTCTTCTTTACGCTGAAATGTTTTACCTTTTACCTCCTCTAAAAGTGAATGTAGTGCAGACAACGAGCTTGAGACTTCATTCACAGGCTGTAATAGAGTTAGTGAAGCCAGCGGGTTCATTTGCTTTAATTTAACAGCAATGTGGTTTTTTTTTTCGGACTCAATAACACATTTTTCTAGAGCTTATACAGCTTTTTAATATATAGTATGTCATGAAACCCTAATAAATAGACCCTACCGCTCAAGGTCTAAATCACAATGTATCACATGACAAAGACGGTTATCAGTTATCAATTCAGCCTCCTCATTAATAATTCAGTTTGTGCGGTGGTCTTTGTTCATCTGCTCATTTCCTCATGAATCCACAACAATTGACAAAATACACACAGGAAAAAACTATTCTAAACGAGGTGCACGCGGGGCTGCAAGTGTTGTCCGGATACAACGATACCGACACAGATAAGACGATCATTTAATAGCACGTTCTTTAATATCGCCATGTGGACAGAACGTTCTGATCAAGCCCATTCGATCAGTAATTATCAACTAGTTTTGTCCTTTTTATGTTTGTCCTTCAGTACTGACACTTAAATACTACTTTTTACATCTATTATAATCAGGGTATTGTTGTTGTTTTTTGTTGACAACCCTAGTATGATCATGTAAAATGATGAATTACAAGAAGTGTCTTATAATACACAATAACATTCAATGAGCTGTGCAAATGTGGAAAATATAAACTTGAATCACATTTATGTACATATGTTCTTATCCTCACCTCCTGTATTTACCAGGGTCTAATTGACATATTTATCCCTCCAATAAACTATTAATTGCCCCTCACTCGTGTGTTTTCTCGTGTGTGTTCTGGTTGAAAAAAAAAAAGAAAGGAAAACTGGACTGGAACTAAATAAATGAGCGGTTAAGTGACGCATGTGATTCTTGTGTTTTTATGCACACGCAGTTCATTCTATTTCAGTCTTCAGTCGAGCCAGTAAATATGGATTTATGTTTAATTTTGCTCTTGTAGCTCTGCTCTCGATGCCTTCTGATTGCCCTTCAGGGATAAATAAAGCAATTGAAGTAAATATGAATACTCCTGGACATGTTTAAAATGTTGACGGTGAACTGATCCATCTTATATATTTGTTTACATACTTGTTTTTTACCCCGTGTGGTTTTTGAGGCCATATTAAGCATTTTGAGCATATTCCTAAATCCGCACGGCTCCAGAGCAGATGGTGATCCCGACACAAACCTCTAATCCCCATTATTGTTGAAGGATCACTGCAGTATGGGCTCCCTCAGCTGAGACAGGCCCTCGTCTGGACTCGTGGAACCGGCATGGCAGACACAAAGATGAACAAACGCGTATTGTCAAAGCCCACTCCAAAAGGGACTTGACAAAAAACGGATTGAAATCGTAATTTTAGTCTGGTTTTGTCTAAATTTGTTCAGTGCGAGTGTGTTGCTTTATTATCTATCATTAAAAAGATTGCATGAATAAAATCGTACTCTGCTTAAAGGTGCGGTATGTAACTTTTCTGGTGGAGGGGTCTGCCACCTGCTTGTTTCCATGGAGATGTTATTACTTTGCCTGTACATACTGTATTTCGCCGTATGGCATTGCTTATATATCATGCATTTTTAACAATTAAATGTGTGTAAATTGCAACTGGATTAAATAAAATACCTTGAAAAACATGCATTCTGCGGCACCTGCCTGTCTCCATAGAGAAAGACAAGTTTAATGCCATACTGTGGAATATTTTAGGCAAAGCTACTACACAACAAACTGTCTGTTCTCTTTTCAGTTTTTCCACTTATGGTTGAGTTGTGACAGAACCAGTTGCGCGTTGTCATTCCTGTTGCAACCGGCTCCGTGACTGGAATGTGCCGTTTGGCCCAAGTGTCTCGCTGTAAAACCGCGGTGAGACTCTGCAAGAATGAACCGGGAAGCCTCCGGTCGCTCATAATTGTTGAAACAAAAGTGACATTTCTGCATTTTTGTGGTTCATTGTAATTGTCCCCATTCCCCACTGACTTTTGCCCACCTCGGAGTAAAAGCTCATTGTAAAAGTCGGAGTCGTTTGACCTTACACGGGGGTCACACCCGGACTGTAAACTGGTTCACCTTGACAGGCAGCAGACAGACAATGATGAATAGTTTGGGGAAGAACAGAGTCATGGTGCTGACCTCAGTCTAAGTTCACAAACCTCTCACCCTCAAGGAAACCTGTCTGGCGAACGACTGACGGAATGGAAAGTATTTTACAATGATGCAGGGTGAACCTAAATGAGATTAAGTAAGCCACAAGTAAAAACAACAACATAATTATATACATCAGTAGTCTTTTACTTCCGCTGACGCAGTTGTATGCACGGCCGGTCTGGGATTAAAACTAATATTGTACAGCGATTGTCTTTAATAGGCAATGGTGGTTCCATGTTGTCCCTTTAGGAAACCCTGATTACTGCACATCAAACTGGCAACTGCACATATTCAACACTACAATCAATCAATCAATGTTATTTTCCATGTCCTGAAATACTTTGATTTCACGGGTGGAAAGGGTATACTGCAAAACTACAGTTACATGGCTTATTTGCTACTCAAATACAATTACTGCTGCCAATATTGTACTTAAGCAAAAGTAAAAAGTGCACATGGAAAATACTACTCAGAGCTACAAGTTACTTTTGAACGCAATTTTAGTAGCACTTTGGATCAATACATTTGAAAAGTGAAGTTGTTTAAACAGAATGCAGTCGTTTAAGAAAGGAGCAGATACAACAGTGAGACAACCATGAACAGGGCCGATTGGGACTTGACCTTCACAATACTCACATGATTTTCAGAATGCAAAGAATTACAATTACATGCAAACATTTCACTCAACCACATGTACAGGTTTGAATTCCAATCTAATATTAAAAAAACAACAATTACCGCTAAAATCTTCTCAATTACATTAATGTGGAATTGGTTACTTTCCAGCCCGCTTTTATTTACACACTGTGTTTGTTCTAGTGTTGCACAATACAAAAATGTCAAACTTTATTTTGAAACTATGAGGAAATGGCTTGATACTGACTTTGATATCTCAAAATTGTCTTTTTTTAGACAATAGAGCGTCATTTTCAACACAAAATTGATAGTTATTTATTAATGTTATCATGTGGTATTAATTCATGAAGATATTTTTGGTAATTATTTGTTTTATTTTTTGGTCAAATTAGTATCTAGTTTTAGTATCAATCGGTATCTGAGTTCTGATACTATGAAATATCTAGTGTTTTATAATCATCACAGCACCAAACCATGCTATTTCTATGGGCTTGGGAGAAGTTTGTTTGTGGTTTCCTGACGTCATTTTCACACGAGTAAATAAACATCGATGTTTAGCTAAATTTGATGTCCTGAAAAGACCTAACTTCTCTGACCTCCAACTTCATGTACTGCAAATCCTTTACCTCAAGTCACCCTCTTTCCCTCAAGCTTCATCTTCCTACTTTGTTTGGATAATCGCGTCTTCTTTTCTGTGCGTGAAGCAAATTGGCTTTTTGTGTGATGAATGGTCTAGACACCTAAAATGATTTAAAGCCAGCGACTGCACATCGAGTTTCCCCCAACATAAATAATGGTATTTACAACAAGAGAAAACAATTTAGTCCATAATTAAGGTTTGAGAGGCTTTGAGGTGAACTATAAACCCTGACAATCCAATTCAATATGCTCCCACTGAAATCAAACTAAAAATGCAGGAACAACAAAGCACACCAGTTTCACACTAGTTTCAGATTCACACTATTCAAATTTGATGATGTATACAAAGTTGGGACGTAACTAAATAAATGTCGGCCGACCGAAAATATGTGTTCAGAACTGTATTCGGGTACAGTTACTCTTGAAATACAAAGAGATATTTAATCATGCCATTTAAGCTCAATAAATGTATAACAAACATGAACATGAGGCGGTTTTAATCCTGCTTTACATTTTGATTCCTAATATTTATCCAATATAATGCGACTCAACGTGAAAGTATTTTAAGTGCACATTATGCAGTAGGTGCAGGTGTTCAGTATTCTGTAAATACATATATGCATGTAGTGGCTTACATCTTTATAGGACTTTCTCTAATTGTCTATTGCAAATCCAACCCAAAAACCCAACATCAGACATGACTTCACCACATCTATTATTGACTTAATGCCCTTAGATCATCTTTCAAATTATTTTAAGCACTTCTGAATCAATAAATGATGTAATGAACATTTGCAGACTGCTCTAAACTAAAAGTCTTTCCTGCCTAAAGTCCAGACCGCCGCCTTCTCAGATCTATACTGTTCCAAGAGTAAGAATGTCTTTGTTAATACCGGAAAATGAAGAGGGCACTTTACACAGCTGAGAGTAAATCCTTTACTGGAAGACACCCAATGTTCAATCAATAGGCAAGAGGCAAGTCTGCTTAGAGTGTTTAATGACAAGATAGTAATCGTAGTGAGATGTTTACAGTGAACAGTATAATATCTATGTACAAATAAGCTGCTGAGTGACTTTCCGTGGCGAGATTTTGTCATTCACAATAAAGGATTCATATTCCCATTCATTTCCTTTTGTTATAAGAATCCAGATAACAGAAATCTATTTCCTCAATAGAATGAACACAAAGGCATTTGAGCATGAATCAAGTCATAAGATGTGGGGACGATGTTGACCAAGGGATAAACTAAAGTATACTTTGTATGGGTAGAGTAGCCAAAATATGTACTTAAGTAAGAGTAACATAGTACATATAACTCAAGTACAAAGCCCAATTACTCAAGCAGACTGAAAGGAGAGAAACTAAGACATGAGTACTGAACACTGGACATGAAATGTATTTAAAATCTGATTTATGATTTGAGTTAATCGGACGGACAATGCACACATTCTGGTATTTTCAAAGAAAAAAAATCTCATCTGAAGGTAAGAGTTGAATGCATTTCATGTTGTTTATTTTATCATAGAATTACTCACAGAGGGAAGAGGAAGCAAAACCTTTACTCAAAAGTATTGTTACTTTAAACTAAATTTTAAGTACGATGTCAGAAAATCACCCTGAAAAGTATATTTACAAGTGCTTTTGGGATATTACTCTACTCTTACTTATTACTATAATGTTTATTGCCATTGTCAATTAACAAAATTCACAAACATAGGAACTTCTTCGGTGCAACATACTCATTAATTTACTGTATTTGCATCTGGAACAAGTTGGAGTTGGGATTCATGTGTGTGACCAAAAAAGAAGTACTCAATTGGTACTTAAGTAAAACACAGGCGTAAAAGATGTACGGAAGTAAAAAGTCACAGAATCACATAAAAATCTACTTCAGTTAAAGTATTGAAGTACATGTTTAAAATTGTATTAAATGTATTTTTGTAATGCCCAAAATCAGAACAGCAGCTGGCTTGCAGGGCTGAATAAAATTGTTCATTTAACCAGCAGTAAAAAGTATTTTGCGCATTTTTAGTCAGTACGATACTCAATGTTTCTGGACTTTTCATGAGTATAACTGAACTCAAAGCCAAGACGTGAACTCAAAGCCTTTAGGCAGGATTTCACCATAAACAAACCATACAGAAAGTACTTTTTACTTTTCAGTCTAGTCAAAAAAGTAGAAAGTTCAAATACTTGCTCTCAGATGTAGTGGAGTAAAAGTAAATACCTAAAAATGTGAATTAAGTGCAGTACTTTGACATTTACACTCATTTACTTCCCGCCACTGACCACCTGTAACCAGTAGATGGCGCCCTCGGACACGGAAGCCAGCGGGGCCTCGCGCGCCGTCTCTCTCCGCGCGTCTCCTGATTGTGTTAATCAAAGAAAAGGTCAGCTGCAAGAGCAATCTGCGCACTTATTAGAGAAGAGCGAACACATTTGATTATCTGTAATTCATTAGACAGAACTAAACTGTGATTTAACGGGTCAGTGAAGTATCATAAATTGGGAAAGCTGCGCACGGGCGGCCTCTCTCCTCCATCCCCTCGCGCCACGCGCACACATGCACAGTCTCCTTGTGTAACTCTACCCTCCTCTTTCCCAGCCCTCTCTCCTCCCACATCACACGCGCGCACAGACACACTTCTACTTTTTTTTTCTTTTTTTTCTCCCTTCTCTTTACAGTGCACAAGAAGCTGTGAATGGTCGGTCAGATCTCGGGATTTCGCCAGTCAGACAAGACAAGTGCCAGGGAGCAAAGCGCACGGCAAACCGCGCGTTCAATCAGATGGCACGTTCAGGTTGAGGCACCAAAGTGCAAAGGAGGAGTGGATACTTTTGCACAACATAAATATAAAGCACTTGAGGCATTGGGAGTGAGGGGATTTGCTTGTTTTTGGAGAGAAATCGGCGCGCGCAACAGTGCCCATGGCGACTTTTACGCACTGCAGGTAACAAGCGTAAAACATGGAATAAACGCGCGTGAAGTCTCTGATCGGCAAGAAAGCTGGGCATGGCGGCACTCCGGAGGAAATTTGGCGAAGACTACCAAGTGGTCAACACGACAAACCGCGCGCCCACGTTCAACAACGCGCCGGGGAAAAAGAAACGCCAGCGCTTCGTGGAGAAAAACGGACGCTGCAATGTCCAGCACGGGAACCTGGGCGGGGAGACGAGCAGGTACCTCTCGGACCTGTTCACCACTTTGGTTGACCTGAAGTGGCGCTGGAATCTGCTCATTTTCATCCTAACATACACGATAGCCTGGCTGGTCATGGCTTCGATGTGGTGGATCATAGCGTACATACGAGGGGACTTGACCCACGGACGCGACCCTTCATACACTCCATGCGTGGCCAATGTTTACAACTTCCCCTCAGCTTTTCTCTTCTTCATCGAGACTGAAGCGACGATAGGCTACGGCCACCGCTACATCACGGAGAAATGCCCAGAGGGGATCATCTTATTCTTGTTCCAATCCTTGCTGGGCTCCATAGTGGACGCCTTCCTCATCGGCTGCATGTTCATTAAAATGTCCCAACCAAAGAAGCGCGCGGAGACGCTCATGTTCAGCCAGGACGCGGTGATTTCGCAGCGAGACGGGAAACTGTGCCTGATGTTCCGCGTGGGCAACCTGAGGAACAGCCACATGGTGTCGGCGCAGATCCGCTGCAAAGTCATAAAGGTAAAGCCTAAAGTTTGCGCCAAAGCGTGATATGGACAAAAACACACGCCATTATTACTTTGCTCTACTTTAATGAATGGGCAATTTTTTTCCCCCCCAGAAGACTTGCTCCACACATGATTTCCACTTCTTCAGATTAGAATTCTGAGAGGATGTGTAATAGCGCACTCCAAGGATAACAGAATTGATTGACAGGAATACTTCGAACAAAACATGACTAATACACTTGAACAAACGTTTGTGATGCAGACATAAGACTATTGTCATCGTTTTACGGTTTTGGTCAGGTATGAACAAATTAAACAAAGTATGCAAAATAAACACAGAGTAACATCTGTCAATGTATTGTTTGAAGAATTTAAAAAAAATTACACAACTCTTCTTATGACGTATTTGGTTTACAGTAGTTCCAGATTGTATAAATCAGTGGTTCTCAACCTTTTTCAGTCGTGACCCCCAAAATAACAATTGTTGGATACATGCAAAGTCATAAAGTAGCCTTATTTCTATTGATTGGTTTTATTTTCAGGGTATAGCCCTGGGTAAATAAATTTAGCACGCCAGCAAACAAGAATCTCAGAATCAGAAAAGGTTTTATTGCCATTGTCAGTGCACAGAAGTAGAAATCTAGGAATTTGCTTTGGCATTAAGGTGCAACATACAATAATTCAGTAAAATGAACTTAAATTAATTAGTAAAATTCATCAAACAAGTCCTGAGGCAAGACCCTTGGCGCTACTGCCTATACCTAGTGATACAATGAGTGACAATGAAATGCATGAACAAGGTCTGCGTCTGCCAGAGCACTTTGATGACAAATGGGCTAGAAATATATGTCCAAGTACTGTAGTGTTATTCATGTCCTCCCACTTATGAAAGAGGGTGGCATTCAAAGTTAATATTCGATTAAAGAAGTGGATCACGAGTTCAAACATGCCACACAGCACGAGAGTTTGGGTATGTTTATTTAGTATATTTAAAGAGTTATGTGGGGCACCAGCAATTTGAGTCAATTAACAATTCTCAAATCAAATATCTAAATTAATTAATTAAAAACCAAAAGAATAGTTGGTTGTCTGTAATCTGAAGTTTTGTGAGAACTTAACCATGACAGTGACCCCTTTTCTGGAAATGAATGAACACTTTAACTGTGGTTTATGAAGCTTTATTGACCAACAATCAGATACGTGCAGTAGTTTTAGTTTAGGCGACGACCTCGAATATTGGCGCAAAGCTTCAACCAATCAGACACATGCTATGAGTCAGGTGACGGAGGCGGGGGTCTGGATCCGGAATTTCATGTAAGCATCGTTTGAACATTAACTAGTCCTACATAGTTATACAGGTTAAAATGTTCACAAGACGAGTCATAAAACAGTTACATGAACACCATTAACTTTATTATTAACATTGTAGTTTTAGCTCTCATCTTGGGAGAAGAAATGGCTCTTGAGAGTTCATTTTAATCATTTTAATATGTATATATATCTATGGATGGGTTCGCACTTGCAAATTTATATCAAAATTAACTGACTAAACCAGAACTAAGCAAGGACTAGAACAGAACCAAACCAAGTCTACATCAGGACTAAAATGGGCTCAATTTCAGATCAAATAACCACAAGTTCAACGTTTTCCTTCATAAAACATAATAATGTTCTGCACAGGACGATAGAGCCCACAGTAAGTCACGGGGGCTCATGTGGTAACAAGGAAGAGTTGCATATCAAACACCGAGGGCTTAGCTGTCCTCTGCACAATGTGCTCCTTGTTAAACAAAACCCGGCTTAACGTGATACTTACATAATCCTCAGATGCAGGTCGTGAGGCTAAGGGAAAGAAAGGTACATCAAAAGACAAAAAATAATATGGTGGAAGATACGTTTTAGTCGTAAAATAAAAAAGTGGCCCTTACATCACTTTTTTGGCCACTTCTTTGCTTCAACGTAACCCTGGAAGAGCATCTGCACTTTACACATTTTACTACCCAGCGTGGCACATCACCCCTAAACATTCTCAAGGGTTGAAAAATGAATTGAAATGGAACTAAAATCTAAAATTCAATGAGCATTTTTGGCAAAAGGCTACAATGCTTTATTAGTGATATACGTTTTATAACCTGCCAACACTCAAACTTTCTAAGAACGTTCTGAAAAGCACATTATTCTGTCAGTTCATATTTTCTCTCAAATATTACTGCTCCTGCACGTTTTGAAAATGTTCAACCGTATCTTTATTTGATGCAATATCGGTCGGTAAAATTACAATAACATATTTTTCTGAATCGTGCAGCCCTGTAATTGACTGTCACTTAAAAAGCGCAATGATGTGTATTGCCCTCAGAGTTCGATGGGAAAAGCACAAGGGCATTTGAGTGTGTTTGCGAGCGACGCTCTGGGCTCTGTCGTTCAGCTCCGCTCAGAAAAAGTCTCTTCATTTCATCAGTTCAATTGAAATGATACACAAAGGACGATAATCATTTCAAGCCCATCTTTAATTGAACTAGACTAACGTGGTTTGAACAGAATTACAAACATTTGAGCATTGCATAACCTGGAGAGCTGGAGAAGATCAGCTCAGGATTTCTATGGAGAAATTTGCTGTCCTGGTTTATGCTTCGTATCTCTTTAATTACTGGGTCTATCCACATGAAAACCAAACTGGCACCAAGTTCAGCGTTGGTCAGCACGCACAAAAATTAAAGTTAAATGTTTTTGCTGTTTTTTTTCTTCACAAAAACAGAATTATTCAACTCCAAAGATGTGATTATTGTCAGTTGAATGAACTTTCAGGCATAAGTTTAATATGGCAAGTTTGTGACGCCAATCTATAACAAATAATGATAAGGTTTGACATCTGTGGATAGTAAGTTTAGATATTTCTTTCAAAAACAGTGAATCTCCCTTAGAGAGACAAAGGCCCCGCCCTCCATCTGATATTAAAAACATCATCAAATTCTAAGACAACAACCTATTCTTGAGTTTCAGGCAAATAGTTCCTGCCAGATTTGAAGTTCTTTGAGAGGACCTTTCCCCATTCCAATGATATATATATTTATTTTGATTTGCTTAGTTGCTATGGCGGTGGAGGAGTGCAGACATAGCTTGAAACCTCATCGTATTTTTTATTATCTTAACGTTAAACCATGCAAACCAGTGGTGACCCAGCAGATTAACACGTTGTTTCATGGCTCTTTTGTTCCCCTTTTTTTTTTTTTTTACAGTCAGCCCTTTCAAGCTCCATGGGAAACACGATTACATGAACAGTAAAAAAGAAATATTAAAGCTCGAAATATTTAACTTAAAGGAGCCATATGTTGTGTTATGTTTTTGTTTTTTTTCAGGTACTTCTTTAAGTTAAATATTTCAAGCTTTAATAAAATCAAGCTACTGAGACATATGTTGTGTTATGTTTTTTTTTTTTTCTTATATTATAACATAAGAAGATCCCCATTTTACATTTTGTTCATTGTAAAACGCAATATTTGATCGAAAACACCTCTTCGTAGTGACATTTCATCTTAACAAACAGCAGATTGTCATTTATATGTTTTGACTTTTGAACCTGACATCTTTCCCTCGAAGTTGTCTTTTTTCAAATAGTCGCAACTAAGTACAGGGATGCGGGTGGGGATAGGGGGTAGTGGAAAACAGGGATTTCTGAGCACTCAAACCCAAAAAAAATACAGGATAACTCAAGCATGCATGAATCAATCAATTTTCAAAAAAAAAAAAGCTGACGTAATAAGGTTAAAAGCTCAATGAAGTCGATTTTGCATATTATCCCATTCAATCTAAATGTGCTTTTTGTTATAAGCGTATATATAGCTTTGAGTTTACTTCATGTCAAAAAGTAGAGTTCATAACAGGTAAAAAAAAAAAAAGATCCAACAGATTTTTATAAATAAGATCTTAAATTAAAAAAATCTTCAAAAACCCAAGTACTAACACAGACGATTATCAGAATGTGTGAGGTCGACGGGTTTCCGCTTTTAATTTCCACGGCTCCTCTCTTTCAGCCGTTGGTGTGAGGTGTGCAAAATGAGCCATAAAAAAGACAAACAGCATTAGCGAGGCGCTGGGAGCTTGTTTATGCACGCGCGGCCGCAGAGTGCAGCCGCGGTCAGCCTAATGATGCATGCACCAACAGCAATACAGCAATGCAACCAGGAACCTTCTGCACCATTTGGTCCAATAGGAGAATAAACGGTATTATATGGAGAAGGTGTAGAACGGACATTTGAGGCCATTCGCTGGGACAAAGGAAAATAAGGATATCACAAATGTTAGTGTTAGAGTTATTGTGAGAAGACATATCACAATTTTATGATTTTTCACACCCTGATCAAGCACGCATTACTCGAGGGCAGGGGTGTCAAACTCATTTTGGGCCAGGGGCCGCTTTTCGACGCTCAGGCTGGGTCGCGGGCCGAACATAATGTAAAAAATAAAACAATAAAAAATATAACAAATGTTATATAGCCTAGTAATAGTTCTATGTGGACACTGTTGCACAAGTCTGCAGCAGGTCCATATTCATGCAGCAGCAGCAGGAACAGGAACATGGACGTGTGATATGATTCTGATATTAAATGTTTGTATCACAGACATGTTAATATTGCTGCACTAACTCAATATGAGCTCACTATTTTTACAGTTTAAGCTTATTTTAGTGCCAAATTATTCATGTGGTGAATCAAATGAGAGCTCAAAGCAGCTTCACTCTGTCATGTTCAGACTTTATTACACTCTGACCTGTGTTTTCACCTGTGGCTCATGATCTGCCCAAGTTTTGCACTGGTTTGGATGTTTTCCTCACAGAGTTGTCAGCAAAGAAGTTTGTTTTCTTGTTGTTAGCATCACATTAGCGCCGCTTTTAGCACAGCTCTAACGTCCACAAAACCGCCTCGTTTCCCACGATCTGCCCTGGAGCACAGCGCCACGTGTGAAGCGGGCGCTACAGGTCATCGCTGCCGGTGTGTTCGATTTTAAACCTGCTGCGATGAGTGTCGCTGGTCGCTGTTGTTTGTCGCCTCACGTGTGTCGAGCCCAACAGCCCTCGGCACTTGCATTGGCAGCACACATAGCAGCGCAGAGCAGCGCAGGGGAAGGGGCCGCGGCTGCAAAGGATTGTGGGAATTGTAGTTCTAGCGATAAAAACGCGATATATCTATTGGAAATGAATAATTATAAACTAGAAATGTTCGGCGGGCCAGATGAAAACGTCTGGCGGGCCACATCTGGCCCGCGGGCCTTGAGTTTGACACATGTGCTCTAGAGAGAAGTTAAAACCAAACTCCATGGAGATATAGATATGTTTTAATCCATTTGTTCTCTGGGCAAACTAATAACATTTCCAAGGAGACAAGCAGGTGAGGGAACCGTCACCACAAAGTCAGATCTGTGGACAGACGATCCCTTCACAACTTAAAAGGTGTATGCTTTTCAAGGACTTTATGCCAATGTTTCATTCTATTTTTTGGCTAAAGTTACACTTAAACTTAGACTGGGCGGCTTTCGCTTTCATTCACGTTGTCTAAATGATTTTACATAGATATAAAACACAGTTCGGTTTACTTTTTTGGAGCATAAATCGACTTCTTCCGTGTTCTTATCTCGACCTGAATATTCACAATTGTTGATTGACTGAATAATCAAGATTCAGATGAAATTTACCAGCATAATGCACAAATGTAGAAGTAATATATAATAACTATACACTAACACAACACCGTCCAGCTTTTACAGGTTTTGGGGTTGATCTAGAGTGGTGGCAAATTGGTTAAAGCAGCAAGAAAGCCCGGGACCTGTTACCGTGACTTTCTTCTGGGTTCTCCAATGATTTCAACATCAAAAACAACCACAATGGCTTCTCCTCCCGCTGTAGTCCCACGTCAGCTCCTCGCACCAGAGACTTTGGAGGATGGGTTGAAATGCACTGGGCAGATTTCCCTCAGGAGACAGTAAAGCCTTGCACTTTCTGATTGATATTGTGTGTTTGTTTCTGTTTTTTTTGAATGGCTGTTGTGTCCCGTTAATCAAAATTAAGATGTGTGTGAGAAACAGTAAATTAGTTATCTATAGAGCTGTCAGAAATGTGTAGTTGGACAGTAATGGATGTTAAAACTAGAATCAAAACGAGATACTCATACATCATGCATCGATGCTGGTACGTGTATAGTTTTAGAATGGTCTTGATCTATACCAAGTGTAAGACTGCATGGTGATATCAAATAAACTAACATAAGTTTGTGTTGAAAATGATATTCCATTGTCTAAAGTTTTCACAGAATGCATGAGGCTGAAGTAGTAGTAAAAATCTGTACATTTTTTTTTCGCACTTTCTGAAACCCACCTTGTGTTCCCTGTGAAATGCAAAGTGGATTACAAGCTCGCCCGCCTCTAAGGTTACCCACTATGGTTTTCTCATGCCGCTGTAACGCACAGTAAATACCTCGTGCTCTGTGCACAGCTTTGGATGGGTTTTGTATTTGTGCTGCAGGGCGGTGTGGTCTAACCTTATTCTTTCGCTTCACAGCCTCCCTCACCAACAATGATTTTTTTTTGCCAGAGAACTATAAAAATGAGTCACGGTGCCTGAACAAAACAAAAAACAAAAAAAAAACTGGTTATTCTCTCTCTTTGAAGCATTAGGTCTATAAAACGTGCCGCTCACTTTGTTCCGTTACGTACGTTAGACGCCGTCCCTGTGTGCAAACAGTGGTGGCGCTGTTCAACTGGAGTACTTTATACTTCTGACAGACTAAACAAACCAAAGAATGTGAAATACTTGAGATGCAGCGCTCCAAAAATGAAACATAGAGTGCAGAGGGTACAATTTGCAAACGTATTTCACAAGATTTACTGAATTTGACTGTCTGCTGTCAATCATGACAATTGTAAACTGAAATGTTATTCTCACACTGCTCACAAACAATGATTTTGGAACATCTCTGTTCTCAAAACACTCTAACACCCTAAAAGGCACCACTGCTTGCGTTCACACGGCGACAATGGCTGAAAGTGGGCCTAATTGTAAAATTTTAACATTTACATTTAGGGTGAACATTCCTTCACCCTAAACTCAAAATCATGCCTTTAAAACTGTGATGCACAAAAAGATTGTTGATTATTCACAATTTTAGTTACTACTTACTGATTAAGAATTGTACTTTTGTAGCTACGGTGACCAGGTTCATTCTCTTGTGGATCAAAAACGTTGGTCTAAGTCAGAAAATGAATGTAACATATTTCCCAATTAAGTGAATGTTTGAAATGTGCAACTGTGCTAACAAAAATGTTCCTGGTCTGGCTAAAAAAGTCCCCAAAGCGTGGCCCCGGCCCCCTAGTTCCTACAGTGTGAAAACCCCATTTTGTATATCTCTAAACATTGGTCAGTGCTGCTCTGAACCTCACTGACATTTCATTAAACGTGTCTTACGTTCCAGTCTTTCCTCCTCTCATGAACGTCTGGGAGAAAAGGAGAGTTCTTCCTTGTGTCCTCTCAAACTCGAAAAATATAAAAATATATGTTTTCATTGGCTTCTGGTGGAAGGAGGGGCCGGCACTTCTTGCCCTCTCCTTTATTGGGGTCACTGGCTGTGGCAGCGGTGACTTGGCCGCATGGCACTCGTTTATTTAATGCTAAATTCAAGGCTGGGGTATTTTGGATATATCTTTTTTGAGACATTTTGAAGGGTCCTTGCAGCGCGGAGAGTGACTCAGCCGGGGTGAGGTGAAATTGGCAGAGAAAGCCCTGCCTCTCAGCCATGCAATCCGGATATGTGAGTGGGATATGGAATACATTTGAATAGATACATGCAAATTTGATCCACAAAGACAAGAGCAAAATTAGGGGACAATGAGACTGAGAGGCCGGACAGCTGTGCTCTGTGGATTGGTGAGGTTAAGGGGGAAGACAATAGACTTCCAGCTATTGTTGTATGTTAGCGCTGGATAATACGAGTGTAGAAAAATATTGTGATCGCATTTGGCATGACAAAAGCTGTGTAATTGAATGTTGTAAATTATTTCCAGGACCTCATGTCAGTAATATTGCAGTGTGGTTGCATTCACAGCCAAAAAAAGAATAAGCTTGATTCCCCCAACTATGTTTTTTTTTCTTCTTCTGTTTATCCAAGATTTACTTGGCATTCCTCTGAATACTAAAGCTTCCCATGAAACCCAATTGTTCAGGTACGTCTGACTGCACCTTCACTGAAACTCTGGAGAAGACCACTGAAGCATTGAATGATGGGTCAAAAGCAGAAAGACAATTCACAAATGGGAGAAACTGTATTTTGCTTATTTACAGCAATGTCTTCACTGGAGAAAAATAAGATTATAAGTTAAAAAGTTGTTGAATTAAGTAGCATTTTATATTTTACTTTCTCCATTTTTTCCATTAAATGTAATAAGAGCTTGATTCATTTATACTTTAAGGTTTTAGTCAAACCAAAAATTCCTTTAATCGATTACAGCCCTACACCCCACACAGATCTGACTTGTAACTAGGCCTGGTGGCGTCAACTGCTTGTCTCCATGAACATATATGTAAGTTTAATGGCGTACTGCGGAACATTGATGGAGACAAGCCGTAGCGGACAAGGGAAGCTGGCTGTTCTCTGCGTTAGCATGGAGCATGTTTGAGTGCATTAGCTGTAGTCATTGAGGTTGAGGGGGGCAGACTGCCAGGCCGACGGGAGCTGTCACACACGGTCCGACTGAAATGCAGCTTGGTGGGGCGGCCGTGACAGAGGGCGCCCTGCTGGAAAATATGACTCTGGTGTGAGTGTGAGGAGGAGGAGGAGACGGGGGGTGATGGGGGGGGGTGATGGAGAGCACTGCACTTTACAGGGAAGGGAAAAGAAAAGCCTCCAACGCCGGACTGAGTCTGGGACAAAGCAGACATTGATCGCTCACACAAAACAAGAGCTATGGCGGGTCATTATTATTGATTTGTCTTATGAATGGAAATAGGATCATATAAATAAGTAAATCAACTGCGGTCAACTACGGTAGAGGTAAATCATGCATACGACTGCTACTAGTGCTACTACTACGAATGCTATACCACTGTTAACTATTTTAATAGCCGCTAATTGTTATCTGGACTATAAATAGAATAAAAGACATGCCATTTGCAAGGAAAACGTGTCATCGCAAACAAAGCTTCAAGAAGAATAAAATGTATAAATGTTCTCCATCAAGAAGCCTCCATTTGGCATATTTTGGCATGCTCTTGAGTACTTCACCTTTGACATCTCATGTTTTAGAACAAAAAAAAAGTTCTTTACAAAAACAGAAATTACTTCGTGTCACTTTGGCATTTCCCATTGACTTTGCGCTCCATCTACTGGCTGCAGAGGGAATTACATCACCAAATAGATATCTTTCTCCTGACATGCTAACGCACCCTCAGTTGTAATAATTGTGATTTGAGGCAGAAATGTTCAGAATGAGTCTGGCATTGATTTATGGACTTAAAAACTGAGCAGAAGAGTGTTTTTGATGCTCTGAGAGGACTTTCTAAACAAGAATCATCAAACGAGTGTGAATGAAGCTAAATACAACGCCAGGTATGTTTTTAATGAGGGAAAATGTGGTTACATGGTTAAAAGTAAAAAAAAAAAGAAGTCAATTTCACATATGTTCTGTTATTTAAAAAACCTCCAAGGCCCAAAATAACAACACAATCATTTGACTAACAAAAAAAACATAGCTGATTAGTCAAATAAAATGTTATAATGATTATATATGTTTTTATTTGTTTTTATTTGTCTGTATTTCAAAGCATCATTTCCTGTTGTAAGCACTTTGAATAACTTTGTGTGCCCTTTGTGCTCTAAAAATGAACTTGCCTTGCCCTAAAATTATCTTTAGTAGCAGCCCTAATTTGGAGTCAATCTTGCCTCATTCCCCAACAAAGAATACACAAAACAATTCTCAATCTAGTAAACAATCTAGTAATACTTTTCATCTTCTAATGACCAGTGCATTTCCCCTCCTTCACACACAAAAGAAAGGCCAGTGCATGCAGTAGTGTGTGTGATATTAGAAGTCCAGTGCAAAAGCGTGACATTACGAGCCTCTACATCTTCTGCCTCTTTACACTTTGGAGCCGTGTTAGAGTATTTTCCACCAATCAGAGCGTGCGCAGTCACAACACACTAAACACGTCCTGGGCCAAGAACATTGTGACACCAATCGAAGCGACTTCTGCAGGAAGTCACTGAACTGCAAGGGCCCTCAAGAAACCATCAGAAGTGTACAAGTCTGCAGTGTGAAATATGGGAGAAGAACTCAAATGTGTGCTTTTCAAAGATATGCTGATACACCATTTTACACTCTTTAATGGAGATAAAGCTAGTATTTATGAATCAATTATGAAAAGGAAGGGAAGGAGAAGCAACTGTATTTTGTGTTGTGACAAACGTAAAACGGAAAATCCACACATTTGTACTTTACTCTTTCTGCAATTACCATTATAAAAGAAGACATGTAACATAAAAGCTTTTTATATTTATATATATACATATATAGTTTAACTTTTCTGTCGCCCCGACCTTCTTGCTGTGAAGCGACAGTGCTAACCGCTGCACTACCATGCTATCTATAGGAGGGCCCGCAGGCGTGTCACTTTGTTGTGATGACATTTTGACCTTTATGGTGGCGTACCATGAAGGGGAAGGTGGAAGTCAGACTTGTTTCTTTTTAAAAGTTGTTTTAGATCAATATTGCTATATAGAATTTCCAAAATATAAAATAATCTGCAGTGGCCAGATTATAAACTATAATTATATAGCTGTCAAATGCATAATATGTCGTCTTTAATTAACTACTACCACCAATACTGATAGCACAACAAATAGTATGTATAGTTAATACATGGAATACAGTACATCTATAGGTGCACTTTAAAGATTAAAGAGGTTCCTCTCAGCATCAGACTTGAGTTGATCAAAGCTGTGGGGGTTTGCTGCATCTATAGGGGGCTTCGTATTAACAGGCTATCAGGGCAATTTGGAGTAAGCATTTGGATGATGTGAATTGTGTATTATTTGTAGTTATGTTTTACATTATTTGATAAGCTTGGCACTGTGTCAGAAAGCCTTTGCATCAAGAAAAGATGGCAAATAGTCCTTCCCCTCACTGCTGTGACCGCTTTTAGGGGACTCTGAATACTCTGATGGTAAATCTGTTTATCTTTTTATAATGCCATAAACCACTGTGTCAGATCAGCAGCACAGGAATCTTGACACACAACAACAAATAAACAAGATCCCACTGTGTACCCACTCAGTCAAAAATACTTACAGAATGTCATGCTTTGTTGAATAAAAATGCAAATGATGTACTTTTGTTATGAGCAGGAGCGGTGTAAGCAAGTTACAGGTGAAGTGCGCTTGTTTTGTTGTCATGATTGGAAATGATCAGAATAGTAAATAGTGTAGTGCCACTACAGGTCTGTTTTTTAAATCAAGACATAGCAGCGACATCAGGTAGTCATTTTCAATCTGAAGGTACTGGTCTGAGGGTAGGTTAGGTTAGTCCTGCTGTAAGAGAGGACGTATAACCCATAACTTTGTTTACCGGATGAAGGCGAAGGAGTTCTTGTATTTATTTATTCCCCCCAACTCAAATTGTCAATGATAAGCTTGTTTTTTAATGGAGGGGTCCGCAGCTCTTCTGTCAGTAAAAGCATCTGGTTTGGAGCAAAGTTCCAACTTTGGAGGAATTATTTATGGATTCAATTTTTTTAAAAAGTATGTCTTCTTGTTTATGTTCATTTTTTTTATAAGAAACAAAATAACCAGGTAGAATTATGATCAGTCAATTCAAAGAAATTAATAAATGTATCATTATTTTTGCCATAGCCCAACCCTAAATTTAAATTGTTTTCTTGATGCATGCCCTTTTGATTTCATATATGTTGTTTTTTTATTATTGTTCATCGTTGTATGTTGCACCTTAACGCCAAAACAAGTTCCTATGTTTGTGAACGTTGTTCATTGACAATGGCAATAAACTTTTTTGTGATTCTGATTCTGATTCTAGTTTGTATTAGTAGAACTAAAGTCAAGCTACATCTTGGTATTTCAGCAATCCAGTACCACAGGCCTGTAGGACCATACATGCCAGTGCTGTGAAGCCGTGTGTTACACAACGGTTTGGTTCTAGTGCGCTACAAAGAATCAAGCCTCGAAGCTCAAAATCCAGTAGCGTTTGTGCCAAGAATCCATTGAAAATAACAGCGACCATCTTTGATCCCGCTCGAGGCCATGTGCTGCTTTCAGAAACGGCTCTTGTTCTGTACTCATAAAATTCCCCTTATTCTCATAACAGCCTGAACTGTACTGTAACAACAATCGATGCAGACATTTCACTTCAATTAGTTTTAATAGGATTTCAGATGTTGTTAACAATAAAGATCGAGGAAGACCGCGAGAGCCAGCGTTAACAACATTTGTGACATTTTCATTCGTACGAGTCAATTTGTAGTTTCCTGAGACGGCTTAATTCCGTTTTGGGGACACTGGATTGCATTGAGTTCATGATGAATGAGGGCCCATTATATCATCTGTCCAAATCAAAGACCACCCATTAAACCACCAAAAATCAACTTATATACAAACATTGAAAAAAGATGAAAGACTATTGCACTGTGCCATTTTGGTGTTTCTTTATTTGTGGACAATAACATAGACTGGATGGAGAGGGGGATTTATTGGGTAAAAAGTGTATATTTTTGCTATGATTGGATTGGCTAGACTACTGTGGCAGAGGCGCTCCAAAACAGCAGGTCTTTTGTCGTGCTCCTGAATTGTAAACACTTTATTGAGAGCTATATTGAATATTTGGTAGAGAAAAGTCTTGATTTGGGAGAAAATTGCATCAATGGGAGAAAAACGTTTAAAAACGTTGAATCAGAGGCATAAAAACGCACCAGAGGGTCCGCGTAAGAAGCTTTACCTGTCAACATTTTCATAGTCGTCAGTCTTTCTAATCTTAAGCGTCACTGGCAGAATGTGAGAAGTAGCATTTCCCTAAGCTGTAGCATGAGATAACCCCGGTCCGTGGAGTGGATGCCAAACGGTATTCAGCCACCCCTAAGCACCTGACAACAGAACAATGGCCCCGTGACTTGACAAAGTGCTCCTCACGAGGAAAAAAACACAACCAAAGAGTCACATTGATATGCACGGAAGATAAAAATAGACATGTTCTCCGGCGATGCAAACGCCGCTCAATCACCCTCCATTCATAGTGGTTGTTGTGTTTCCCAGCTGAGGTCAAGAGGACGCGATGCTGGCACACTCAAACATGGCCCTTTGTTGTTTTCCTGAACAGGTACATTGTTCTATCTGACCCTTGATGTACAATACTAGAGTTAATATCAATATTGGGGGATTTCTTTCCACATATCTGCCCCAGTCTGTGTGTGATTCCAAACTTAACCTCTGTGCGACGTTTAAACAGACTAGTGCGTTAAAATGACTGGGTGATTGATATAGATGAGGAAACAGGTGAAAAAAAATTAAGATTAAATATCATCATAACAGTACAATTTATATTTTGCTATCCGTAATTTCAAAAGTGAAAAGTTAACTTGTAAATTTGACTTCAATTTTGTTTAAGAGATATAAAAATGTTGATCTCGGCATCAGTAAATTTTGGTTGTTTGTCAGAATAGCAATTAAAATATTAGATATAAGCTGAAACACAATCTGTGCTGATGACTCTGAGTTTATACATTGTTCAAGGAATTAAATGTCCAAATATCAAGTTTCAGTCAAAAATGATATTGTTTTTACTCGTTATCTGGGATTACCTTCTCACGTAGATGTGCGTGTATGTTCTGATCAATGTCAAGTAGTGCTTTTTTAATTTGGCTGTTTATGTCACATTAACTTTACTTTATCATTTATTTTCATAAAACTGGTCACACACTTGAGGAACGGCCATTCATTGAACGAATTATACGAATGACAGAAATGTAAAGATTAATTGTCGTTCCATCATGGTGCCAATAATCACACGTGATAATTGTGACGGTTCTTCCCACAATGATAGTTACATTTGATATTGTGACTAAACCAGGACTAAAGCCAAAACTAAACCAAAAAGACTAAAACAGGGTCAAACCAAGTCCACATCATTTCTAAAATGGACCATTTAGGACAAAATAATGACTAATGTGAACGCAGCCACACTTATTCAAAGTACTCCAGTTTGACCCATAATACAACAGCCAAAGTAGTCTATTCCTCGAGACAGGTACGTACCAAATACTGCCGGGACGATAAAGTGTACTATAAATATTTTAAAGACGATGTAAAACTGGTAACATTTTCAAAAACTATGACTTTTACTTGTCTAGCCTTTTTTTTGTGCTTACATTGGTGTAACGATGCAGTAACCGTTCGTAGAAGTAGTTGAAGTATTGTTAATGATAGTAATAACAGGAGCAGCAGTGTAGTAGTGGTGATAGTTGTCATCTTCTTTTTTTTTTTTTTTTTTTTTTTTTTACTTGTTGTTGTGTCTGGTTTAAAAAGTAAAAAATAAAACTTCTCTCGCATGATCTTCCATTATTTGTAGCCACGTGCTGACACAAAACCAACCAAGGCTCTCGTTAAAGATTCTGTAATTACATTGCAACAAAAGAGGTGCAGTTGCATGTGTCTTAACGCGTTGTCACTCCATTCGGGTTAATTAAAGAGCAAAAAGCAATTTAAGTTACACAATAGCCGCTCAGAGCCATGTTATTTTGCAGCAAATGACAGAGAAAAATAGAAAGGCTTTTGTTTTGCTTTATTTTGGGATTTTACCACCAGAACTAAAAGACGGCAGTCGGGTTATTGAGAAGGGGCCGTGTGTGGGACTTTATAATGGTGTTGTGAATAGAGCGAGTGGGCGAGTTGTGGGCTGACGCATCCGATTGGTTGTAGGTTGTAGATCCGTGAATAGAATTATTTTGGGGTAGATCAAGTTTGCCTTTTGTCACATCTGTGGCCTGTTTTGATCAAATGTCTGAATTGGTGAAGATATTTTGGTGACTGTGAGCAACATATTGGAAATAATCAAGGATATGAATTTGTCCTTTGTGGTGCAGCTTTGGCAAAGGTTTCGATTATTTGTCAACTTTGTAGAAACATTTCCACACACACAAAAAAACAAAAACGTTCATGACAAAAGTACATCACATCAATGGGTGAGTTTTCAGATCTAAATATATTTAAATAAATATCCTGGAGTCATTATTTGATTATGTCTGCACAAAAATGGAGCAAAATCAATTTAAAAACATGTGTACGCAGACATTGTTATGCCTAATTTCGTTTCCTCCCTGAGTCCAGACAGGGACTTTTGTAACCTCAAGTCAAAAACATCAGGAGTTTGTTAGACCTCAAAAACCTTCACATCGTAAAATAACCTCTGAAAAAAATGTTGGGCCAGTTCTGCCTTCAGGACAAAAATAATGATGCATTTGTTTATCATTCTGTTACTCTAATGACCAATGGAGAAAGGTTAGGACGACGTGTCACGAAGACACTAAATATCTCATCTAAAAGAGAAGAACTGACTTTAAGACTAGAATAAATATCTGCAGGATTAGGGAAAAGTCAAATGAAAAGGAACATCGAGATTCAAAGTGCTGCTCATTCATGCAATTAAAGTCTTCTGCACCAGTTGGCATTGAGTGGGCCAGGCCTGCGTCTGAGGTCCAGTAACAACCTCCACAGCAGAGACAGATGAACAAAACTAGACTTTTATTTCATTCACACTTCCAGTTTAGTTTTCAAGTTTTTCTAGTTTTTCAAGTTACATTTCATTATTGGTGTGTACAAATATTTGTATTCATCACATACTTCAGTGGTTTAGGAGTATAACAGGAGGAGATGGGAAGGCTGAGGTGGCTGATGGGAGCACAGGGTCTAAATGTCAAAAAAGAAAGCATTTCTGACGTTCATCAATAATACACTTTATTTGTAAATATAAACCTTCAGCCACCACCTTTGATTAATTGATCATTTATTCAAAACATTTCAATGTGCAATTGAAATTATTGTTTGACTAGTCGATTCATTGAAAAAATTATTGCTGACTAGTTGACGACTGAAATTATAGTTAGTTGCAGCCCTAATGGTGAAGAGCAAGTCTTTATAAAACTGTTGTTATCTCGGTTTTGTATTACTGCCCAAACTAGTAACTAGTCTTATGTTACAATTCTTAGTTGTAATAATACATAACTGTTGTTGCTGTTGTGTGCAGTCGCGGCAGACCCCTGAGGGAGAGTTCCTGCCCCTGGACCAGTGTGAGCTGGACGTGGGTTTTGGGACGGGTGCGGATCAGCTCTTCCTGGTGTCTCCTCTCACCATCTGCCACGAAATCAACACCAAGAGCCCCTTCTTCGACCTGTCCCAGCGCTCACTCATGAACGAGCAGTTTGAGATTGTCGTCATCCTCGAGGGCATCGTGGAGACTACAGGTGAGTCCATTTAAGTATTGACATGCTCCAATCATGGGCCGATCAGAGCGCTCCTCTCGTGTCGACTGGAGACACAGATTGGAGCTGCACTTGCTCTAGAAGCTTCTCTAACCACTCCCGCCCGGTCCCGCTAGTGCCAGTCCAGGCCTGTCCGTCCGAGAGATCCCCGCGGGTCACGAGTTTTTGTTTACAGTTTTTCAATACAGCGTTTAATATTCTATACAGAAGAATTTCCGTCTGGTCGCCACCTCCTCCGCTGCGTCTTAGGCCAAACTCAGACAGAACAGTGCAATCAGGTTTGTTCATTTCAGTGAAGCGTGGGAAACGGTGGAGTTCTTGCCATCATCATTTAAAAGAAAATCAAACATCTCTCACATTATTTCCCCTCATAAACAGCCGTGTTTGTTTTGATAAGGACGGACCACGCATATATTCCTAATTGGTCATCCATCAACCTGTCAATCCCGCCATTCTGAAGCCTGAGAGATGAGAAATCAGTGCACAATCAAACCCTTTTTGCTGTGAGTGCTAATCACCCAGGCACCGCGCCGCTATGTACAGTACGTGCCATGATTTCACATGTTCTTTGAGGGCGATTCACATCCGATAAAAATATTGTTTGCTGAATAAGAATAAGACTGCCAGTAATTGAAAACGCTCCCTGGAGTCAAGCACTTACCGCGAGGAAAATGTACCACATCTTTAAATCATAATATATATCAAAAGAATGGGTTGCGGTTGAGGCGCTACACAGTAAAAACATTCTCTGAACTAATCAATATGTAAATTATAATCATAGCAATATCAGCCGGCATTACAGCTCCAACAATGCAGAAATCATTGGCTGCATTCCTCTGCTTTAGTATCAAGGGAGACCGAATATGAGACATGAATGCACTGCACACAAGGACAAGGCATGAGAGACGCTGAGGACGATTTATAAAAGGAGATATTTTACTCACACACAAAGCGGTTTAGAGGCGCTCCATGCATAATACAGGCCGGTGGTCATGGATGTCACAGTGATGAATGAGGAACGCTTTTTGGGAGAAGTTACAATCCTTTTTTCAGACGCTGGCTCAAGGCGGAGGATTTCTACAGATGAAGACAGTGGGACAAAGATATGATGATATTTTCAGTTCTGTCTGCAGTCTGCTAAATTGTCAGAACGTTCAAGATCATTTTCACAATGAATATGTTCATGTTAATTATGAATGTTTTACTCTGCACAACCGAATGAATTGTGATCCTAATAGGGTTTGGGTAAAACCAACCGGCGAGTACCACATGAAATTTGGTTTTACCTAAAGCCTATTGGACACAAATAATAATAATATTAATAATAATAATAATAATAATAATAATAATAATAATAATAATCATAATCATAATCATAATCAGAAATAAGTAGTTTGATTAATAGGAAAGTTCTAGTAAGCATACTAAGGTTATGCAAAATAATATCTAATTTGTCTGGGGTCAGTGGGGGAAATGGCTCAGACGCTGATGCATATGCAGTGATTTCCCCTTAAAACTCAAAGTACCAATGACTGTGGATATATCTGTCGTCTTTTCCCTCCTTCTCTTTCTCTCTTTCACTGTCACAGGAGGCAGTGCAGGGCTGAATAGGCTTATAGCAGAGGGAGGATCAGCGGGGAGGCCTGCACTCTGTTGATAATACCAATAAATCACACAAGTTCGGTGTGTTGCAGAGCAGTGGCAGCTGAGGCAACGGGAAATTACTGTGGCATCCTTAAAGGCACATGGCACTGACCGTCCGCTACACACAACATGACAACACGGCATTGATAGTGTGCAAAACTGTCTGTTAAGAAAGATTAAACAGTGGATCACTTTAAATGCAAAGTGTGTAGGGTCAGATCGATGGGGAAATGTTTAATTCAACTGTTTATTATAATAGAGAAAATGATTTATACTAAATGGAATTGGCTGAAAGGAGGCCAAACATTAGTTACTTCCTGGGTCACATTAGCACAAACAAAATTCATTAAAAGCTGGAAAAACAATATATACCCTTGAATAAAATAATATTAAAGAATAGCATGTTCACTCCTAAAGTTGTTTTATGCATATGCATGTGTATAATGTATATTGTCTCCTCTTCAGGGTTATTTAACTCTAGCATTTTATATTATCTACATCCACTTGTTTACGTTTGTAAGAATTCTAACCAAAAAATGATATTAATAATATTAATAATATTAATAATATCAATAATATTAATAATAATAATAAGAATGAGAATAATAAGAATAAGAATAAAGCTGCATCGAACGGCCCTCGTGGGCTTCATACTCCGCACTTTCGACTTAATAAATATGGCGCTCTCGCGCCCTCAGTCCGTGTAGTATTGGGGCTTTAGGGTGTAGTTGAGCTTAGTCACAATAAACCAAAACAGAAGACAATACATTGGACATGGACACTGCTGTGTATCACCATTGCAAATTAACACAACTGTCAGACAACTGTCAGTCAATCAGCCAGACGCAGCTCTTGGAGCAAATAATGACATTCACTAAACTCTGCTCACCTCTGATGTATCTGCGGGAACCACACACGCCGCCGTTTTTGGACTTTGTAAAGGAAACAACCGAAGCCCTTGTCTTAATCCGAATTGCCATAGGACACAAGAGAAAGTGAGAGCAAAAATGTTAAAAATCACTATTACAATTTCAAAAGGACATCAGCATTCTTTTTGCTTTTATGACATCATTCATTCTCATCTGTTAAATACAAGACGGGGCCATTTCAACAATTTAGCAATGTTCTTCACTCTCTCTTTCTCTCCTTTTTTTGTACAGTATAGTGTAAAACACATACGTTGAAGACATACAACTACAATAGGTGGCGGTAAATGCACCTTTTCAGTTGGCTGCCAACCGCCATTAAAAGTATCACAACAACAACAACAACAACAACAACAAGTCAGCGATCGAACAGACAAGCAGTGACCAAACCCGAGAGCATTGAACAATGTGGACTTGGAACTCATGGAGGTGCTTGGTTTAAAGCCCGAAGAGGTGGACCAAACTACTGAAACCTTTCTAACTGTAGAACAGCTGGAGAAGGAGCAGTTTCAGCAATTGGACTATACTGTGAAAGAGGATAAAACAGCCTCTGTTTTATCCTTTGAACACCAACAAAGACAAAAGAAAGAGGAAGAGCGGGGCATGAAACAAGTTATATTACGACTGGAAATGGTGTTTAGGGAACAAGGGAAGACAATCTGCTGAAAGAGCAAGAGGAGCTGAAGAAGCTCAGAGAAACAGAGAGAAAGGAGTTTTCTAGAGACCTCAAAATCACTCAAGAGCAGAACATGTGATCCAAACAGGAAAATGGGCTGAGCGTTAAACAGCACGAGGAGAAGTGGACGTGACTGCACAAAATGGACAAACGGGAAGCAGATAATAATCACTCATAAGACTGAACTGGACAAACGGGCCAGAGGAACACAGGAGCTCCAAACTGAACTGGACAAACGGGCCAGAGGAACACAGGAGCTCCAAACTGAACTGGACAAACGGGCCAGAGGAACACAGGAGCTCCAAATGAACTGGACAAACAGGGCCAGAGGAACACAGGAGCTCCAAAATGAACTGGACAAACGGGCCATAGAAACACAGGAGCTCCAAAATGAACTGGACAAACGGGCCATAGAAACACAGGAGCTCCAAAATGAACTGCGACAAACGGGGCCATAGAAACACAAAAAGTCCAAACTGAACAAGACAAAATTGAAGAGGAGAAAGAATTCCTGCTGACGAGTCTGAGAAACTGACAAAACAGACTGCTGATTAAAGACAAGGACAAGCGAGTGAGAGCTGAACTGAAGGAGAAGGCAGCTGTTATGAAACATGCTGCCTTCTTCACATGTGCAGAAGAGCGCCACCGGCTGGAAGAGAAAAACAGTGCACAAGAAGAAGAGCTGAGGAGCGCTCCCTGTTGGAGAGTATGTGAAATGCGCTAGAGGAGGAGCTGGAGAAGAAACAGCACAAGTGCATCTTCCAAGCAGAGCAGGTGAGCAGAAGACTCCAACGGAAATTAAGGAAGAGACTGAAAACCACTTTTGTCAGTCACTGAACAAGTTTATTGAGGTGTATTCTTCAGAGCCTCCAAAAGAACAAAGAAAACCTAGGTTTCTTCAAAGAAGAGCAGGTGATCGCAAGACTACAACAGAGGAAGTTTGTCAATCTCACACAGTTAAGATGCCTCAAGCAACTCAGGTCCCAACATGCAACATGCATGAACAAGGTGCTGACAACACGCCTAAAGAAAAAGGCATTGACCTCTGAGCAGGAAGACACAAACCAACTGTCCGGTTTTATGCTGAAATCCCTGATGAACCAAAGCCAGCCTGAGACCTCCAGTAACGCAGCAGAGTAAACCTTCATCTCACCCAACTGGAAACAAAAACAGGCGAAGTGCAACCAATTCCAGAGACCGTATGTGGTTTGAGGTGCCGGATGATGAACCTGAGGATGACGAAATCTACTTCGGACCGCTCACCGAGCCAAATTTCATAACAATTCGAAAAACTAAATCTTTTGCCCCCCATATACAATTTAATTTCACTCTGTAGGGGCACTATCGCACCAAATGAATTTGTTTCACTTCAAGTAGCTTTAGGGCAAGGGGTTTAACAATTTTACAATTTGACGCAATTCGGTCTTTGTTTGTGCAAATGGAAGCGAATTTAAAATGTGGGAAATTTCAGAAATTCTAGCTACATTTTGCTTTTTTTTCCTGACGTTTTGTCAATGTTCACTGGGTGAAAAATATGGGGGGTTAGACACGAGAAGAAATAAGTATATTCTGATGCTAAAACAATGTTTCCCATTTTTTAAATATCATGAACTATTTTTGGAGAGTGCACACGCTTTCCTATGTCATGGTGTGGGTCCGACGCATAAGTGAGCTTTACATGGGATAAAGCACTCGTTAAGTGCGCACTTTCGTACAGGCTTCGTTAATTAGTATGCACGGGCGTTAGCGAGTGATTGGAAGCGGGCGAGCGCTTTGCGTTCGATTTTGTGTGCACTTCGCTCGGCCTTACAGAACTAATAGGCCAGCTTGTGGTGCTCGGGCCTAATAATCCTAATAATAATAATAATCCTCTGGACAACATATCATCTTCCTGCAGCATGTCCAAATGGGCTCCTATATTTGGCATAGGTTTAGAATAAAATTGATGTTTTCTTTTTTAACGGTGCACTGTGTAATGTTTGTGATGAAGGGTTATCATGCCACAGTATGCCATTAGCTTATCTACTTCCATAGAGACAGGCAGGTGACACCAATCCAATCCACCAATCCATATTTTTTCAAGTTATTTTTAGGGCTGCAACTAGTCTTAACATGTCAGAGGAAAGGAATCTCATTTAGCAGCCACACATAAAATATAAACGATGTCCCCATATTCAGATGCTGCTGACTCTGCTGTTCTCTCATTGTCTCATTGTATTTCCATTATTCCTGTCAGTCACGGCTAAGCAGAAAAATCGATTCCAGAGGAGCATCCATGAATTATAGACACTCTCAATTGAGTTTGGTTGATCTGGTTACTGATTTATGCTGTACTAAGTTTAATATATCATATTTACTGCAGCAAAGTGTGTCAGCAGTAATACCAGTCGACCAGTGGGTTGTAGGTGTGAACCGACTTGTGAATTGACATATCCCAATGTGGACAAAAAAAACGGCTGAAGAAAACATTCTGAAAGAGCAATTTAAATCTAAGTATTCAAGTGTGCAAGTGTTTGGACTGAAAGTAGCAGAGTGGTTAGCCTGTCAGCCACAATAACAAAGAGAGAGTGTCGTTCAGTTCTCAGGATCGGCTGAAACAATGCCAACAGGTGTAGAGCTAGGTCACCCAAAAATTGTGTTAGTGGGTTTGAGTTGGTTTTGAAAAGTTCTATCATCTGGTTCTCTGTATGAGTCCTGGAACTATAGCTGCGTTCCAGTCGCCCTCGCGGGTCTGAATTTCTGAGTTCCGACGTGTAAATTCACACTGGAACACTCGAGCCCAGAGTTTGAATCCGACATGGCTGTGCCCAGAGTTTGGATACATTTTGATCTCCAACAGTTAAAATATTGACAGCAGTTGTATATTTTCCCTCTAATGTCGAGCCGCTGTTTGTGAACTGTTCCTGCGCTGAGCCTTTAAGTAACTGAACCAAAACTGTACTGTACTGCTCATAGTTTTTCTGACTTGACAACATGGAAAAAACAAAACAAATCGGAGCGAAAATGTCTTTCGATGTACGAGTTCCGGCCGCTGAGGATCAATGGAATGCAAAGGAAACGTAAAGGCAATGGATCGAGGGTTTTGAGATAGCCTTAGGACCTTATAGTTAAAATATCAGAAGTTGACATTCTGCAAAATTGCCTTTTATGAGTTTTTAAAAGGATTCCCCCTCATCATTATCCCACTCAAACGTGTATTTCAATTGATTCATTCATGTTTGAGTAATCCTGTGTTCTTCTGCATTTGTGTTTCATTGTTTTTACCCCTCCTCATCGCTAGTTTGTTGTACATGGGGGGTTCAAAACAGTCACCCTAGCCACTTATCTTAAAGACAAACACATGAGAGAAAATGTGTTGCCTGCGCTACCATAAAATGTTAAATTGGGGTGGCAAGGAGCGCTGGAAGCTTCTTTTTTCTGACGTTTTGGATCATTTTTGCAGTTTACAAGGGACGAAATCTACCTGGTACCTGGAAACCATAGTATGTCTTCTTTAAGGCAAAAGGTTGTTATTTATACTGTATACATACTTATGTAACGCACATAGTTGGGCATACATTACATTCATTATACCTACAGCAAACTCCATTGAGACCATTTAACTCCAGGTTAAATAATGTAGCTTGATCAGATGCTGCACTTTGCTGCCCCACATTTCCCTCTATACTGTATATTTTAACATTTGGAGAGGTAAATAGAGCTGTTGGTTAAAAGTCTTAATAATGCAACAAGAAACAGTGCCAGTCGAAGCTAATGCCAAAAACACCCCCCTGAGACTCCACAGCCCACAGTCTGCCCAGAGTCTGCCAAGAGACTCTGCAAAAGCATTTTCATTTCAGATCAGCGTGCAGTGAGCATTAAGCAGCTGGTTAGAAATCTTTAAGACGTGGGAATAATGAGGCGAAGCGCTTTGTCTGCCGCTGTGGGATGAAAGCTGTTAAATACAGTTGGATCTAAAGACATAATATTCCCTGAAAAATGATGCAAGTTTGTATTATTTTCACAATAGTATATTAAGAATATTATCAAAAATTGTATTGTCGAAATGTTCTTGTAAAAATATATTAAATAAGTTATGGTTATAGTACAGTTTTCCAGATATTTTTTGGCAATTAAAACACTGTAATTAAATATTATGCCATACAGTGGAACATTCCAGGCAATGCAATAACTTCACAGAGACATCAGGCATTCAGAAGGACATTCTGCCACATCATTGTCTGACTGGGAAACATGGCTGAAGTGTTTTGCCCACAGGCACAGGCACAATCGTTTGCAATCAGACGACGAAGTGCACATGGGTCTCATGTGTTGATAATTATATGACTTTGTTTGGTTGTTTAGTCCCTGTGGTAAATATGCATCATAGTTTTTACTGTGCATATGAGTGAAATGCTTTTCTTTGCACTCTTCTCTTTTATGCCTGAAATGGCACTTTAAAATTAAGATTTTGTGATTTCTGCCATGTCTTTGTGATTTTAATGCATTTTTTCCTGTTGTGTGAAGCACTTTGAATTACCTTGTGTACGAATTGTGCTCTACAAATAAATTTGCCTTGCCTAGTTTTACATGAGTCAAGTTGCAGTTTGTGAAGAAAATGTTAAATATAAAAGTTTAAAATTACAGGAAGTAGAGCTGGATTCTGAAACAGAATCCCTCTGTGATGTCATCAATAAGCGACATTCAGTCAGAAATGTAGAGGACAATTCATGCAACACAATTTTCTGACAGTTTAAGCGACCATAGATGAAGGTGTTATTATTGGTCAAATTATTACTACTACAACTACTGCATAATGTATCAGGATTTTGGCCATTGTTTACTGTGTGGTTGCCAGGTAACAGTTGTGGAGTTACCTCCACCTCCGTCACATCTGCTGCTCATGTCCAACCAGTAAGTACCATTATAACCTTCACCAAAATTGTCAAACTGGAGAAAAATAGCAGTGGTGTAGCCACATTAGATTCGGGGTGTGCCTCCAAAACTTTGGGTGTGCTCAAATACTTACCAATAAAACTAACCTTTATAGGCTAGTGATCTTTATCTGTACTGGGCCACTCTGTTTTATATTTTGTCTTAAAAAGTCAAATGCTATGCACTTCTTTAAGACGAGGATTTCTCCCGCAGGAGATTTTTCACAAAATAGATGTCCTTTCCTGTACTCCAGTGTATTTACTTGTTATTATAACAACTGGGCGCCCACGCACAGCGAGAGCGCCTCCGGTCTGTGAGCTGGAGCCTCTAACTTGATTGGGGAGTCTTCAGAGCACTAAAGCCTCAAACTTTGGTGAGCATAAGTGAATAGGCTATGTATTTTAACAACTATAATATGAGGTGGATTATAAAAAAAAAAAAAGAAAAGTAACTAACGGTTTAGGCCATGCAGATCATCTCTATGGACTCTAAATTGTTCCTGCTGTCACTGATTTCTCACTGTCTGCAGCGTATGAGCTGCACACAAGGGGCAGGGCGCTTCTCATGTCATTCTGTGCTCTTGGCACTTGCCTCTTGGGCACAGCGTGACAGTGAAGTGCAGGTTGTTCTGACATTGCGTTATAAAATGGTTTAAAAGCCTACTCGCTTGTGCGGAAAACAAACGCAGGAAATCAGAAACCTAAAGTGAGTAGATTCACAAAACCGCAAGATGACGAGGATAGAAGTCAGTGCTGAGTCAGGCAACGAGAGAACAGAGCGAGAAAACTGCCTTAACTGAGACGCAGACGCTGAGAAATTCTGTAATTCTCGTGCACATAGTAATGCCTATTTTATTTTATTTTATATTATACTCATTTTAAATTGTTCTTAATGCATGCCCTTTTTGATTCATATATGTTGTTTTTATTATTGATCAGTGTTTTATGTTGCACCTTAATGCCGAGACAAGTTCCTATGTTTGTGAATTTTGTTCATTGACAATGGCAATAAACCCCTTCTGATTCTGATTCTGATTCTGATTCTGATTCTGAGAAGTCCCTGCATCAGGCCAGACGGGAGAAAAAGAGCAGAGGGCGCACGAAGGGAAAGCGCGGAGGAGACACTGAGCAAGGGCAACAGATCTGAGTGCAAGTATGAGGGAAAACATAATACAAGTTTCCTGCTGGCGCCCTTATTAGGCCTATTGCCACACCCTAGCACACCCTGCCACACCCTGGCACACCCTGCCACACGAGTGGCTGCGACAGTGAAAAATAGGCGGCATTTAAAAAAAAAACATAATACATTTGAGTGAAATGTCTAACCTGTCATTTGCACCTAAAGTTACTGCTGTGTCTTTTGAAAAATAGGGGCTCATAAAACACTGAGCAAATAGATCATTTTACCCAATGAATATTTACACTGAGTCATTGATATATAATATACAACATTCATATTGACAAAAACAGTACTCAAAATAAAGTCTTTGAGGGAAGAAGGCTTCTACTTTGTGCCCAGACAAAAGCCTTCAGATAAACATCGGCTAAGTGGTTATTGATTGTGAGCATCTGAGTGCAAACATCCAAATGTCAAAAGAGAGAGAAGAAAGAAAAAAAAAAAGTTTGGATTGAAAACAAAGAAATGGGCCCTTTTTCTACTTTTGAAATCCTAACATACCAAGCATGAATATTTGCATCTTTATTGGATTTTAGTTGTTAAACGTGCTCCACAGCCTCATTCGGAAGCGGGATTTCATTTTACCTCGAGACGTCTGTCAAATTGAAATTACCTCACGATGTCTGAGCTTTTTGTTGAGAATTCGCACGCGATAAGCAATGTCACTACTAGGTTTTGACAAAACACACTGAGATATGAGGTAATGAGCGTTTCTTCTATTGTTAAGTTTGTTTTTAACATTCCCCACACGTTATTGCGATCAGAATACCATGTGATCAGATCTTTTAATCCATTCACACTGACGCAGGCAAGTTTGCACCAAGAGCACCTAAACTTAATGACCACAAGTTACCTGAGGTCAATAGGCAGAACGAATTCATCAATGAGTAGGCTCAAGTAGGACTATTAAGAGCAGAGGTTGTGACCAGTGCATTACGTTGTGCAATGGGGCTAGTGAAGACACGTGAAGACAGGCCTCTTTCCATCGATGTACTGATGCGTGTTGGGCGCTGAGTGACTGCTAATTACGTCGATGAGATTGAAACTGGCCGTGGTGCTGGGGCACGGGTCGTGTAGAGAACAAGCTGTCTCCTGACCTGGGCCTTGTTAAATGCTGGTCAGGGAAATCGCTGGAGAAAGATGTGATAATTGAAATCAGACTGAAAGCGTTTGGTCTCTGTTGCTGTGGGAAACCTGGCTCATTTACTAGTACCCAATTCCTTCGACTCTAATTTACATATTGACTTGAAAATCCTTTGATGTTTATGTGGCGCCAATGTATTTACTTTGGGTGGATTTGTTGAGCGCATTTGTCCGGTCTCCCAACTCGACGATACAGTCCAATTGGAAGCAGATAAAAACTTTACTTTTACCTTTATCTTCAGTAGTCAGACAATCTAGCTTTATCTAGTCTTTTCTTGTTTTTTTTCTTTCCATTTTGTGCTTCATTCTTTTAGTTGCTTTTATGAAATTGTGTTTGATGAGAAAGTCAGTGCCGGAGAACATAAGAATACTTAAGTTGGAGTCGTGCTTTTTTTATGCGCTTGTTTCACCACTTTCCATCACAAAATGATTAGCGCCAATGTCAGGACATTTAAAACTTGTAAATGATTCTGTTAAATCCATGTGTGAATTCATTAACTCAAATTGGACATTTTTTTCAAGGCACATTAGTGTTCACGGCACATTGGTTTAAAATCAAGGAGCTAACTTACTTGTCCCCAACCAGAAATTAGTCCTGCATGACCCATCTTTCAACCTTCACCAGGGAGCCCTCCCTTTTTTTGTTTTTTTTCCTTTTTGAAAACCCAATCCAGTTTATACAGAAACAATTGCGGTGCCACTTTAAAATAACTATATCTTAATTTCCCTTAATAAAGCATGACAAAAAAACTTACAAATAGTTTATTAAGTCTGATTCAGGCTTAGTAAGTACTTGAATAAGAGGTTAGTATATTAATTAAATTGTTACTAAGCCCAAATCCTTAAACTATTTGTTGATTATGAATTAAGACTTTGCGCTTTATTAAGGCTATTAAAAGTGTAGTTACAAAGTTTTACCATGTATATGTTCAGTGTTTCCCAAACTGTGATACGTGTACTGGCGGTATTCCAGCTTCTTCAAGTGGATTCCTCTGCAGTTCTTTTGTTTGCCTATTGTGCTTGTCTATTTCATCCTCATTTTCTTTCTCTTTTGCGTTAGCTTTTAGATAGAACTACAGTAGCAATGGTGTAAGTCCTATTTTAGACATAGTTTAGACCAAAAAAAAAAAAAGTGTCTCAGTTGGTACTTGGTGTGAAACATTTGAGAGCCACTGTAGATAATCATGCCTTTATTTTCTTCCCGCAGGTATGACATGCCAGGCGCGGACCTCGTACACGGAAGACGAGGTTCTTTGGGGACACAGGTTCCTGCCCGTGATGTCATTGGAGGAGGGCTTCTTCCGAGTCGACTACTCCCAGTTCCACAACACGTTCGAGGTCCCCACGCCGCCCTACAGCATGAAGGAGTTCGAGGAGAAGAACTCGCTGCCCTCCCCCCTCTCCACTCCCACTCAGGCCCTCACCAGCGACAGCCACGGGGCCAGACGTGATCGAGTATTTTCTGTGGACTGCATCAACGCTGTAGAAGAGAGAGGCCGTCATGGCGGAGGAGGCAGCGGGCGACTTCCGAGCAAACTGCAGAGGATAAGCTCGTCGGGGAAGGAGGACTTGCAAAGGAAAGTGTTGCTTTTGAACTCGCAACATTCGGAAAAAGCGTGCAGCACGGGAGACTTGCCGTTGAAACTGCAGCGTCTTAGTTCGTCCACTGTAAACGATACGGAGACCAGGCTGCAGCTTAAGTCTCTAAAAGTGGGATTTGAACCAATGACGCAGTCCACAGGAGATCTGTACCAGCAGAGCCTACAGCCGACGCTGTGTCCATCGCCGATGCCAATGCATAGTCCGCTGTTGTCAGGAGGGAGGCCAGAGGACAAACTGCCGGCAAAGCTGCGCAAAATGGCTGCCGATCGCTGAAAACCTGCTGAAAATATTCTGTACTGTACTCTCACCTTGCTATGGAGATGATTATTTTTTACAGACAATGCTGAGTCGATGAGAAACAACTGGATTTACTGGGGTTCATCTGTTTGATTGCTTTGTTTCTCACATAAACTCGCTGGGCACAGACTTCATGCTTTCAAATTATTTGCAGCCCACAGATGTGCATGTAAATCTGTACTTTACTGTATGCACCAGAACACCTGAGACAAACCCAGTTACAAAAAGTTGGGACACAGCATGAAATTTGCCCATTCTTCTCAAATATTCCTTTTTATCTAAATACATAACTAAAATGTGGCCAATTAGTTTATTAACCTAATACATTTCAAAATGATTGATGTTTTCAGGGCCTGTCACGATAATTACTACTGTATATCGACTTATCGTTCAATTGACATTTCGAGACTTGATACAGACCCTGTGCGTCCTTGCAGCACGGCTGTAGAAAACTTTAACAGCGTGGGAGATCAGTCCTAGTGTCTGTAATTATCTGAGTGATCGCTTCCCTTTGCAACATAGAAGTTTGTAGCTCACTTCGAGCAGCGAGAGGGGCAGACAACACGCACATCGTCTCTCTTTTGGCCCCGCATTCAGAGTGGACAGAATGCCTCGTATTTAGACTTTGTGTGTTCTGCGCATGCCGCATGCTGCTGATTGTGTGTGTTTCCTCTTGTGTAAAGGTGGAAAAGGTTTCTGCCTGTCACTAAATGCAGCCAATCACATTGCTTCATTCAGTGACAGGTTTTGGCCAGATGAGGCTGAACTTCTGACCAGTACAAAAGCAGAATTCTCCTCAACAGCACATGACAGCTTTATATTCTACCTCAAATCAACTTTTAAGTAGGCAATACAATATTTCAATTCATTTGAAAACCATCCTTATCAGATATACAATTAAGTGGCAGACTAAATTGTGAAAAATAACAATTATAACTTTTTATTTGATAGAAAACATAAGACCATGTGAATTTCTAGACACTGGCTTGAGGGAGTGTTATAAAACTGGGCTTTGGTTTATTTGTGAGCCCCATACAGTATGGTGTTGCTGCTGCTTGATGTAGAGTTGATGCAGTAGTTTACTAAGTTCTAAAGTTCTTTAATTGTTGCACTGATAATTTTGTAGTAGAACTTGTTTCCTACTAATTATTGCTTTAGCCTTATAAACATGTAGGTGTAATTCCGCATTCCTCCAGGAGTGTCCCATTGTAGAAAAAGATTCAGTTGTAGTCATCTGGACTCTGTTTTACCAAATACAAAACGTTTCGACTCTCATCCAAGAGATAATGGGCCTTTATGGCCTTTATGGCCCATTATCAGGAGGTCCCGCCCTGTGGGCAGGGCTTTCACAGAGTAGGATATAAACCTGAGTTCTCAGACTTGTTTCACAGATTGAGAATGACTCTTGGATGAGAGTCGAAACATAGTCGAAACATTTAGTTGTTTTTCTAAAACAGAGTCCAGATGAAACAACTGAATCTTTTTCTACAATTAGCATTAGAAAATGTGCTCAATAATATCATTTATAGAGATATTTTCAGAGGCAATATATCAACTATTAAAACAAAATTATTGTGACAGGCCTATTTGAGGGTTTGTTTTTTGAGGTTCTTTAACCTGTTGTAGATAAATGATGTTTTTTGCGATGCACTGTTGCATCTTTGACATCCTTCAGTGTCCCAACATTTTTGCAACAAGGGTTAAGTAGTTAGTTTATCAAATCTAAATTATATTAAGTTAATAAAAAATGCTGTTTGCTATTTTCCCTGTGTGTGGTTAATTTTGTTTTTGCGAATGTGGCTGCATTGACTGCAGCTTGCCAGATGTCGATAAGCCATCCAACAGTGTAATGCTGTTTTAATAGGCTGTAGTTAATACCCTAATTTTGTCCCTCTTGGCAGGCGACACATTATCAGCTGGAGCAAAGCTATAATTCTCTTTATAAGTATACAAAAGACATTACAATAATGAGGTATAGGCTACAGTTGAAGAGGTGCTTAGTGTAGACTAACAGCTATTGTCACATTCAAATAGATGTGGTCAGTGAAACAATTTATCTAACAATGAACTAGAAGAGTTATTCACAACATGTGCTGACATGGAAAAACAGAATGGATCCTGCATGGTGAACATAGGCCTTAACTCAGAAATCTGTTCATCCTGGCAGAATACATCACGTTTGAACAGTTACAATATATAATGCATAAAGTACACATTTAGTTATGAAATTCGATCAGTTAGAGAAGGACAACAAATGAATGAAGATTCATTTCAAGGCATTAGTCATTCTTTGTGGTTGTGGTGCTGGTTGCAAACGCCATTAAAGTGGTCAAATGAATGATTAGTAAACACTAAAGATGCTAAATGTAAAAGGATTTTATTTGCATCAGCTATTCCAGATTATTTGTGTACAGCATTCACTTCACATTAAAAAACAAACATTATATTTTTAGAGCAGAAAGCATCTAGACCCAGCCAAACACAACAGATTATGAGAAGAGAGATATTAAAACACAAAGTAAAGATGCAATGAGGTAGTCTCCTCTTTACTCTTATCACAAACTTGAAATTACTTAAGGTTATTTGGTGAATTCAGTTTTTTAAAAAAAAGTAAACGTTTGTTGTGTTTGGATGACATCAGTTGCTCACGAATCAGACCCCTGTCCCCTGCACAAGCAGCATCAAAATATATTCCCCTATTGACCCTAACTGCACCGCACTGAGGCGCACCAGCCAGGATCAAACAACCAATGGAAAAGCAGCTTGTTTTCCTGCAAAAACAGCACTTCTGGCTTATTTAAAATGTCAGTAACTGAGATAAATTGACATTTCAGTATTTTCCTCAGTCCAATTTGAGTCCATTCAAGAGAAGAATTACATAATATTAACATACAATTGGGATAAAACTGCAAAACTATCATAAAGACAGTGCTTATCTCAGCATGCAAAATCCAGAGCAGGCTTTTCTCTCCATCGCCCCTGTGTCAGTCCTGCCGGTTTCCTGAAAACCGCCTTCATTTCGCCAGCGCAACAGCACAAGGACAGCTAAATCAATAGATACGAGGAGATTTCCCCTGTTCCATCTGCACAAAGGGGAATGGCCTGCCCGCATTTTATTGAGGAGAAAACTCAATAGGAAGAGAAGGAGTGAGTTTACCATGTGCAAAAATCAGCACTGCAAAGATGGGCTGAATCAGTGCTCCACTAACTGATGTGGAATTTGATATGGTTGCAAGATTATTAACAACTGAAGACAAACAGTTGCAACTAGCAAATCACAAAAGCAGCCATTAATTATGTATTATATTGTATTAAAATGCATCCATGAGGTTAGTATAAAACTTGCTAACGCTGTACTTAAAGCACTTAAAATATTCAATTCAGCCCGAATGCAGACTTTCTTTAATCCAGGTTTAGAAGTCACTTTGTCCTGGTTTAGTCTTTTTAAACCTGGGACAGTCATGGTTTACTCCTGGTTTAGCCCTAATTCAATTGCACAGCCTGTAAAAGTTCCATTTAAATGCACGCTGGGAGTGTTTTTGTATTTAACGGCCCCTTGTAGAGTATAATTTACCAATTAATACCACAAGAATAAACAAGTCAATTAGAAACATTAGGAGATCATAAACGAATATGTTTTTCAAGAGGCTCAACTCTCTAAGGACAAACACTAAATGATATATTCAAGAAAAGAGAGGATTAAATCACGGAAGAGCCTCTTTTACTTTGCGGGAAGGTTTATTTTTTTACTGTTCCCAAATGTTCACCTTCTGTCGGTCAGGCGTTCTCTCCAGAGTGAAGTGAGCAACTGGTCAATGCGGCCACAGGTACAGGGTTTAACTTATCAAACATAAAGAATCTATAGTGCCATTTGCATGTTCTCTCCAACAGTAAGGAGCCATGATGTATATGTGTATTCATGGGGCGTGGCGTGTCCCCAGCAGCAGATGAATGGGTAATTAGGCTCTTCGCTCTTGTGGCGCCTGAATGGAAATCCGCGCACACCTGCAGCGGTCGCATCAACACGGCAGAATCAACAAACAGAGGCGCTCACGTCAATCACACGCCACTTCCTGTTAGCATCGTCACCATGGGAACAGAGGGCCGTAAAGACTGTTCCTGTTGCAGTTCTAAAATATTAGTAGTTCTTACATGTGTGACACAAATTGTAAGGCAGAGATTGGCAGCCGTTTAGTTATAAGCACAATAAATATGTTTCTACTGTTTGTAAAGCCAAAGTCTTACCACATCAATACTTTCACTGAATCGCAGAGCATTCCGCTAAATTTTGGCGGTTAAGCGGTTAAATCCCAACACCCTGTACACAGTATGAAGTATTAAATATGTTGCTCTCTATAGATCTAAAAAAGTCCGCTGGATCTGTCACCGTTGAATCTCACAATTCAAACCGAAAGCATCCCCTTACTATGGAAAACTGCTTTTGTCCTCCCTTCGCATAAAGGAGGCCAGACACATTATATGAATAATTCCGTCCAATCCCAAAACTATCCTGCCGAGCAAAACTCTTGGAGAATCTAAAAAGTGTCCAAATGTGTGCTTTCTTAACCAAATATTCAACTTTAAATATCTGCCAGTCTGGTTTTAGACCAGGGCATAGTACTCTCACAGCTGCTTCCAACGTTATAAATTATATTGCTATTGCATTGAATAATCACAAAGAATGTGGTGCCGTTTTTTTGATCTTTGATTCTGTAGATCATTGTATTCTTTTGGATCGTCTGGATGCCATTGGGTTTGATTTAAATGCAAAAAAGTCGTTTGCAGATTACCTCACAAATAGAGCTCAAGCCGTTTCTGCTGATGGCGTTCAATCTGAATGATCTTATCTTTACAAAGGAGTTCCTCAAGGGTCTGTCCTCGGACCACTTAAATTACAATTTATATAAACTCAATTAGTCATAATCTAACATAGTAGCATCCACTTGTAGGCAGATGATGTGATTCTATATGCTAGGGTGCGCAAATGATTCAAAATATTCAAGTGGATTGTCATTCCATCTGCTAAAACTGTGTTAATTTAAAAATGATTAATGAATTCAAGTAAAACAAAATGTATGCTGTTCTCCAAAGACACTCTAGTGACACAAAAGATGTATCATTGTGAATTATACTCTAATGTAGGATGCACTACCTATTTAACAAGTATGTTGAATATCAGATCAAGTATTAATCAATTGAGATCTCAGGACATCTTTATATTACGGTCGCATTGTCAACACCGAGTTAGGAAAAAAGGCCTTCAGACACTTTGCTCTTTGTCGATGGAACAAACACAGGAGACTACTCAAATTAGATCATCTCGTGTCTTTTGATGAATTCAAAGCACTTGCAAAAGAAAACCCACAATATCAGTGCTCTTGCTTTGTATGATTTTATTCCAAATTGTATGTCTAAGTGTGTGTTTATAAATGTGTTAATTAATGAATTGTTGATTGTTTTATTGTCACTTTAGCTAGATATTCTGGGTACTCATGAAAAAGAGAGTTTCTCTCATTGACCTGAACAATCTTATTTTCCACAAAAGGCCCCTCAAAGACATTGTGATTCCACAGTTTGGTCCATATTGACCTGACCACATGCTTTTTAGTGCTCAATCAGTCACAATTCTAGCACATTCTATGCTGTTTTTTGGCAAAAATAATTGGAATCAATTGATTTGGTGAACGAATAATGAGTTTTAATCCAATTAACACCTCATCTTGTAACTGTGCAAATAAAACACCACAACACAGAGGCATTTCTGCAGCATTACTGGGCAAACAATATGGTCTAATCCGAACCTGAAAACATCCTATTCCATCCAGTTTATGACCACTGAAATCTCACACGGCAGGACAATCTTTAGTATAGCACGCCTGCTCCATTAATGGGATGTTCTCGTCTAACCCTTTTTACTGATATGGGCTCAAGATGGACATATAGACGCTGGGGAAAAGAACAGACGATAGCCTTTTTAAATGTATTCCTGCTCATGCTTTATAATGAGACAACCACAGATATAGTGAATAAACTAATGGATGTCTGCATTGGTTCTCAAAGTACAGTATACATCAGCATAATACTGTATGATCTAGTGGGTCCAGGAATTTTATCCTGCAGGGGCACCCACATACTTCCATGTTCGCCTTGCTCTTCAAGCCAGTACATATATCAAATACCCAATGTATAAACCCTGCTGTGGAATTTCTTGTTTTATTATAGCCAGTGTTGGGGAAAAACTATTGTAAATACATGCAACAAATATACCTATTCAGAATACTTACAACTAAATGTATCTGGTACAGTCACTCGCACTTGCATTTGGATTCAGAATACCAATACTTTTTTACAATCAGAGAAATACACTGCAGTTTCTGATCGAATAATTTAGGCTTCAAACTGCACAATATTAATCTTTTTTCATTCTCAAGTCACCAGTTCATTAATGATAAGTGCCTAACATGACGGAGCAGCAGACATAAAACCGTTCTAATCTTATGTCACTCGAAGTAAAAGTATTTCGGAATACAGTGTACTGATTGGACCATGTAACAGAATGTAAAAATAAATGTTAATGCAGATATTCAGTATGCTACCCAACACTGATTGTAGCCACATTTTGAACTCGGTTGATATTAGAACAGTTGAAACATTTGATTGGATAAAGAATCTTTGAGGGACTAAGAGGGTGCTTTAGCCATCGTGCTGCCCCCTGCCATAGCATCACTGCTCCGTGTAATCCTGCAGACAGCCAAAACGACTCAAAGGGCTTGTGTTCAGTCTCTGGACTTGCAGTGCTGGTATCGGTGCAAGGCGTAACGGCAGCTAAAGACGATCGAACGTGTCAATCAGTAGCCGTCTCTCTGTGATGCTGTGTCGGGGTGTGAGGGGTTAATCACCAGGCTCCGTTGGGACACTGGACTGGTGTCAGGGGGATTATGGGAGATGGAGCCGCAACCACCAACTCCAAGACTTCACTGAGGAGGAGTGACCCGGCGAACCCTCACAAGGAATCAATAGACCTATTCATCACCGCAGACACGTCCAAGCTCATCTCTGAGCAGCGAAACACTTGACACATGAGCGGAGACAGAGGGGCGGAGACAGAGGGGCGGAGACAGAGGGGCGGAGATGGGGGTATGAAAATGTTTTGTATTATATATTGCCTAAAAATTATATATATAAAATTTTTAGGCAATATATAATACAAAACATTTTGTATTTTATATATATATATATATATATATATATATATATGCTATTTAAAATGGTTGTAATATTTTAAATAGCATATATATATAATACAAAATGTTTTGCATTATATATTGCCTAAAAATTATATATATAGAAATTATAATATATATATATATTATATATATATAATTCTTAGGCAATATATAACAAAACATTTTGTATTTTATATATGCTATTTTTAAATGGGTTGTAATATTTTTAATTAGCATATATATATATATATATATATATATATAATACAAAATGTTTTGTATTATATATTGCCTAAAAATTATTAATATATATATATATAATTTTTAGGCAATATATAATACAAAACATTTTGTATATATATATATATATATATATATATATATATATATATATATATATATATATATGCTATTTAAAATGGTTGTAATATTTTTTATCTTGTTTATATTTAGAAGTGAGCATGTAATATATTAGGGCTGCACAATATATTGTAAAACTATCTATATTGGCTAATACAGTAATTGATATCAACACCAAGGTACGGTGTTTTAAATATATTGTGTCAAAAATTATGTTAAAAAAATATTGTGCAGGTCTTTAGTGTATCACTGTGACATTAACTTTGAGTACCACAGTTTTTTTTATTATTATAATGACACGACCAATGTATTGAATCATTTAAAGTCAACATCTCGCGCGGACTAAGGCAATAATTAACAAGAGGTGTGTGTATGTAATATTTGATGACAGAAGCTGGTGATGAAACCATTTCCTGCTGAACTAATACCATACAAATCCTGCTCTGTTGGGAAACAAGGACCAAGTCTTTCAGTCTTCAATAAGAGTTGTTGCTCTGGATTCCCAAATATTCTCTGTGTACATCCTTTTATTTAGTTTATGTAATTATGGACTTTTATTTAACCAGGAAAGTCCCATTGAGCTGTAGCATCTATTTTTCAGGGGAGTCCTGGCCTCAGAGGGGAGGAGCCTATTGTACATGTTTTTAGTTGGAGTGGAAACCTAAGCAGACATGGGGAGAACATGCCAGCTCCACACAGTAAGGCTCCGCGGCACTTGGGAGTCGATCTCAGGACCTGCTTGCTGTGAAATGATAGCACTAACCTCTACGCCACTCCTTTATACTGAGGCCTTGGTCTGTAACTACATTGTGCTTGATAAGCAGTTTGGGTGAAATTGCTGTGTCGGCGAGTAGATCTACTGTGAAATTGTACTTGTCACAGAACGGACGAAATATGTGCACAAGACGACAGCAACAAGAACAGAGCAGCAGTGCATCTCGCTGATCAGGGACAAATTTCAATGGTACAAGATACGGAACTTTTTGAGACAAATCTTGCAAGGTAAAGCCATCTCCCTCTTCAGAGCTTAAAATGTGATATATACGGGGTAAATCAAGGGCTAAAGGTGCTCTCTGTCCCTTTGCTAAAGGTTCTGTCCCCTGCTTGGACTGTAAACGTACTATTCTCCATGGAGATAAGCAGGTGACACCATCAAACTACAGGTCAGCTCTGTGGAGAGGCAACACCGCTCACAGTAAGAATGCATTGTCCCCATGGAAACGAGCCTGTCATGTCACCAGGGTGGTGACGAGGTATTTTTGAGCAATAAACACACCTGTAACAGAACGAATGCAACATGCCACATACTGAAGAACAGGCCTATTCAACTGAAGATCAGGCCCACCAAATGATTTGATCTGGTCCGGATCTTCCAAATATTTAAAAAAAGGTCTTGTTGACTGGTTTAATTGTGGCTTAGTACTGGTTTAGACTTGGTTTGGTCCTGGTTTATACCTGATTTGATCCTAGGTTGGTTCTGGTTCAGACCTGGTTGGTATTAGTCCCTATCCTAATTCTGGTTCAGTACTAGACTGGCAATTTTGTAGTGCAATGTTAGTAAAGCATTTTGTATTTTATGTTTCCGCAAACATTTAATATCGCAAAACGTGTTTTATCATTATTGAAATGGCTTTAGGGTGGGAGATATTTTGTGCAACCCCAAATTGTGTTAAAAGTGGCACCTATCCAGCTCCAAGGCCAGGGCCCTCCAAAAAATCTGGTCCTCAGGGAAATTAAGTTCAATTGTCCTGCTGTAGAACACTGAAGGAAAAGCAATAACATCTCCATGGAGACAAGCAGGTTATGTACCGCTCACCAGAAAAGTTACACATTATGTTGTTGAAGTGCATCATATAGGGTTGTGTTTTGGCTGTAGGTGATTGTGGTGCTTTATCTGGTTCTTCTATGGCTTGTGCATGGAAGAACCAGGCGGATCTGTACAGACATTTTCTGCATTTATTCCATTTTGTCCACAATCAGATAAAAAACAACAAGCTCCTGGGAAGGTAAATTATAAAAAGAAAGCTATATTGAACTTATTTTAAGTCAAACACTGAATATATATATATTTAATTATATTAATCTAATTAATCCCATTTTTAGTTAAATAAGCTTCAGCTTTGAAAAAGAAATTGTCAGCACAGATGACAGCAGCTTTATTCCTCTTTATATTTATCAAAGAAAGTCTTGGCGGGATTTGAAATCTGATTTTCCTCTGTGCGGAGCTTGTTACCACTTATAATAAGTAAATAACAGCAGAAGCCAAAACTACAGAAGCTTCACAAAGGATCCAGCCAGTTGTATGTACTCCAAAAGGGTTCAGTTTTAATTGGGATACATTTTTGTCAGGCGTTTTAGGGAAAATCAGCCATAATGAATAAGACCTAAATTTAAAAGTGAAATAGCCTTTTTATATTTCAGGCCAGTCTTTCTTTTCACACATTTTTGGGAAGCTCTTAAATCATTGCCCTGCTGTCCGAGATGGTGTGACAGTGGGCAGTGAGTGAAAGCCATTGGAACATAAAGAGATTCTTCCTTACTCTTGCACCATTTGAGTCATTACATTGGACAGAACAAAAATGACCCTGTCCTTTCTGCACTGGCATAATTGGGTTTTCAAGGGAAATTTTCTCTTGACCTAAATTACATTTGCTCAGCCCTCTCCGAACCCATTGCTATCGCTGCACAGCTTCAGCAGGAAATCATTATCCCAGTTGTCACACATTAATGGACATAACCGCACCGCAGCGGTGAGAATAACAGCATTCATTTTGCACTCATAGGTGTCGCCACTGCATATACTGTTCGGCCAATTTCCAAGTTGAGAATGCTTCGAAATGTATTAAAAGTTTTAAATGAGCCATCGGTTATTTGAATTGTCACGAATGGTTTTGTGTGACGCGTTCAGGTCTGCGAAATCACTTAAATTACAATAAGTGAAGGATTTATGCAGACAATCACGCTGGTAATTGGAAGCAAAGCGGAATCAAGTTGCCCGAGAACGTAGTGTGAATAAAAATGATTATATAGATGCACTGGTTGCATTGGAATAGGTCTTTACACACATCAGGCATAACATTGTGAAAACCTGTCTATTGTGGATGGTTGTATTGCACTGCGTGAGCACAAAACTGTTGGTTACATCCAGTGTGCTACAAGCTATTTATTCTGACGCAATATTAAAGGAGACACTTTAATGCGCTTTTAACAATGCTGGAGTTGTATTTTCTTTGGTTCCACACATTTTATCATCATTCCTTAAAACGTATTTTACTTATTTATTACGGTTTTATTGTTTTAGACGTTGCTCTGCTTTTACTGGCTTAATTGTGCAAAAATTGAGCACTTATTATACGTTTTTTTTTTTTTTTTTTTTGCTCTTTGGAAACTGTTCTGTTTGTAAAATATGCTAAAGAAATAAGGGCAAAATTGAGATAAAAAATAGCAACATTAAAAATACTGACCCGAATAATCATGTTTCCGTCCCGGAGGCAGGAATGGAAGCTAGAAATACATTTTTGGTTGTGTTTATTTTACCCATCAGTGGTCATAATACAATGGCTAAACAGCATCATTTTAGGATTTAATGCAAAAAACACAGCAATAACTAATTTGTACGCAAAATGTCTTTAATATATACTGTAAATCACGCTGCTTTCAACATATTGATGATTCTCTGAAGTATTCTGTGTTGCGTTGATATCCGGGTGTGTGGAAAATCTATCAGTGAGCTCGATGGCAGAGAAATGGAAGAAAAACATGACTCAATCGACTTGATGGATTGGTTTGATTTGTATGAAAATAATGAGCTTTAGGGCAGGACCTTCGCTGCAGGTTAGAGTGATTGAACTACACTTCAAACATTATTGACCACGCAAAATGGAGAATAGGGATTTATTTTCTGTTTAGTTTTAGACCATTTGTAGTCATGTGCAAAGCCTCTGTCTTCAGAAAAATCCAGAAAAAATGTTTTTTTAATGTTTGTTCTGGGAGAGACAAAATATATAGTAGAAAAAATGTACAAATTGTTAACCAGGTCCAATCAAAGTGCCTTGTGGTGTACAACCTAAAAATCATGTATTACCAAGTTGGATTTTATAGTAATTATCATTTTCAAACAAGGTATTTTACATAATCTGCCACATTTGTTCCTTCAAAGTGACACCGTGTAACTTTCTGGAGGTGGAAAGTCACCTGCTTGATTCCGTGGAAATAGAAAGTTAAAAGCGCACTTCGGAACAGCCCTATGAATACCTGGGAGTCGTATTGGACGACAAACTGGACTGGAGAGAAAACACCACCCTGCTCCACAAGAAGAGTCCGACCAGGATGTATTTTCATCTGCACAAAGCTCCTGAACGTGTTCCATCGTCTGCTGTGGTACAGGAAGAAAAAACATCGATCGCTTGAATGAGATCATCAAGAAGGCTGGCTCTGGCTGTGGTGGGGCTGAAGCTGGCTAGAGGAACAGAGACCGCCGTCCGGATTCAGGGCGATCATGGACAGTGTCTCACACCCGCTACATTCACACAGAGGAGGAGCACGTTCAGCAGCAGACAGTTGGCGCTCGCAGCAAAGACACAGCTTTTTATACATTTTTAGTGCAATAAAACATCAAAAAACAAAAAGAAACGTTTGCTTTTTATCTGTAGTTGGTAGCCTGTATTTATTATCCTTTCAAAAATACAAAGAAACTAAATAACAAATCAAGTAAAATAAAGTAAATAAACGAAATCCACGCCCTAATTTATAACCTTCTCCATTTATTAAGGCGCGGGACTGGTAAACAAACCAATATAAGACCATATTTCTTTCTCAATGAATCACGTCTTTATTAAAGCACCCCGCATGTGCCCGCGGCTGTTGGTAAACCATACTGCTCATGAAATTCAAATAAAAACATGAGTGAAATTATAATCACCATGTAGGTCCAGGCTCCGTATCCACAAAGGCTGCGGCTCTGACATGTTTCTCCCTTTGCTCTTCTGTGTTTCTCCTTCTCCTCTCAGTGTTGAACCAATGACAGATCAAACGCACCTAATGACATGAGCAGAATGAACACTGGGATTCCACTTCATCCTCTTGTAGTAGTGAGGACGTCACGATATCTGATGTTAGTGTTACGATCATTGTGAGAGAAAACATGACGGTTGAACGATTATTCGCGATTATTGAGACTGTCACCAAAACAACAGTGAAATCTTTCATTTTCTTTCACTCCCGTGGTCTGACATGTTACTGTTCCTCAAGTTTGTGACCGGCTTTATGAAATGGAACTTTCCAACAGACAAAATACATTTAAATGTGACAAAAAACATTTAAAAGATTAACAATGGGCCAAAGGTTTCATGAGAGACAGAAAATAGCCATCTGGACTATGTTTTTAAAAATCAAGAGGCTTAGTGGAAGTTGGAAAGGGCTGGATTTATAAAGCGTTGTCCAGATGACTACTTGGACCAATGAGGGATTACACCGACTAGCAAGAAAATGGCTAGATAACACCTACTTCTCTTTTTCGCAGCTTAAACATTTGGTCACGCAGCTTTAACATTATCGTTTCTTAAAGGAGACTTATTGTGTGAACTATAATTTAAGTAGATCATAATTTTACATTTCGGTCATTGTAAACTGCCAAATTGATCTAAAACGGCTTAATCGTAGAACCGGGTCCATCGAATCAGAATTAGATGACTTTATAAACTTTTACTTCCTGTTTCAAAACTGCAGAAATGATAAGCCCCGCCTCTTCATAGTGTCATTTCACCGTAACAAGCAGCAGATTTTCATTTACATGTGTTTGATTATTGAAAAGTGGCCACGAGACATTTTTACAACACTGCATGTTATCCTTTGGAGTCTTCATTTTTCAAATAAAGGCAGCTAAGTGCAGGGATGTGGGCGGAGATAGGGGGCAGGTGAAAACTGGAATTTTCTGAGCACTTGAACATCAATTGCCAGACAATACAGGGTTAAACAAACAAGCACAAATCAGTCAAAATACAGTTTTGAGTAAAATAATGAGGAAACGCTGTCGCAACAAGTTTTAAAGGATCCTATGTATTGTCACATTGTTCAGGCTGGTGGTACAGGAAAATGTACTGGAAAACACCTGTACAATCAAAGATACTCCCACCAGTAACAAAGGGATGAAGTGCATCTGTTCCAGTCAGCAGCGTTACTACGTCCAAGCTGCGTTAAACCGATAACGTCTGAATAAAAATGAGTCCCGTGGAGATAAAGTGTCTCAGTTAGGAGTAGTTCAATACATGTGTCCTCAGCGCCCGGCTCTTTTATCACTATGCAAACAAACCCTGCGTGCGCCAGTGTCCGGTGACTTCCTGTTACCCAGCGTTTGGTCGGGGGGCTTTGAAATGTAAAACGGTCCACTTCTCTCGCCCGCCATCGCGCCATAAAAGCCAATCCAACATCTGTTCCTCAGCGCTCGTCGACAGCAACAGCAGAGTCTGGCAGCTCATTGCAAATACAAAGGATCTTTAGCGTGTAATAGACTGGTACCAAGTGTGAATTACAATAACAAATGTTCTAAGTCTAAATGCTTATGATTTTAAGTCTTCAGGACAAAAAGTAGAAATATATGAGTTAGTTTGCTTTCCTATCACAAAGGATGGAACAAAAAGTGTAATTGGTAGTAAATGATGATGAACGAAACTATTGAGCGGTCACAACGTTTCTCGAAGTAAAACATTTTAAAAACTCCCTTTATCAAAAATGTAAAGTGTCTTTCATAATCTCCGTTTAAATAAACAACTAATGTAAAATATAGAAGAAAATGTCTTTAAACCAGGCCCTTATATCACTCGCATGTATCTAAATGAGCCAAAACCGCCATGACTGTTCATGTTTTGTGATGTTCTGTGGTCAAATCCAGTTTCGTGCTTTAAATTATGTTACGTGTCACTTCAATTTTGTGTGAGTTCCTTCACTGACAATAAAAAAGCTAAATTTTTGGGCGCTTACGTAACTGCATTCATACTGAGGGTTTTTGGAGCCATGCATCACATCGGCACAAAATTATAAAGTTTTGGGATTATTTCTAACAAGCTCCAATTTTAAATTTCCAGTGCACAAATGTCACTTTGTTTGTTTTTTCCTCTTTCCCTCCTTTAAAATTGTTTCAAAAAAAGCCTCAAAAATGTACTTCAGTTTCGCAAAAAGTATTATTTGAATGGAAGAATGTCATAAATCTATTGTGGGATTAACAACAATGTAGGTTTCTGAAATCACATTATGTTTCATTTCACTTTTGCCTCAAGTTTTTAAGCTTCAAAAGTGTGAAAAAGGTGGTATTATACAATGAAGACATTTACAAAGCAGGTTTCATATGCATTTACATTTCACAGGAATAGCTGTTTAATGGATGATAGACACAGTGTCATTTCAGTGCTTCAGCAGATGCATATATTATGTTCTATTATGATGTGAACTGAAACACATTTATGACTCAACTGCCGTCAGCCTGTGGAGAAAAGATGGAACGACAGCAAACACCTCGTCTGTTCAAATAAGCCCGTACCATCTATTTTCACACTTATCTAATCATAATTTGAAGGAACTTTCCAATTTTCATTCACTTATTTTGAAATGGCACAAAGGCAATAATAGTTGATGAGGTCTGTCTCCATGACGATGTTATAACTTTGCTTGCGATGTAAACGTAAACTGAAATATCTTCATGAAAACAAGCAGGTCACACCATCAGACCAAGTTACAGATCAGGAGTCTTATTTATGAAGTGTGCGTACGTTAAAAAAAGTTACGTACGGAACTTTGCACGTTAAGTTTGTGATCTATAATGTGTGGTTGTGCAGCTGAGCGCTGAAGGTCACTATGAGCTCACGGGACAGTTGTGTGTAGTGTGTCGAGCTTTGAAAGTACCGCCTGTGTCGAGCTGTGTCACTGCGTGCCACTTTAAGAAAAGTCATGTGACCAACACATCCACTGTGTCATTTGGTGTCGCTCGTGTCAGAAGCGCCGCTGATGCTGCAGCGTGAGACCCAAGTCTGTCACTGTGTGGCTTTGTTTTGTGGTTCATTGGTGATAAATATTTATCCTCTTTGAAGGATAATTGGGATCTTTCACAAGAATAACCTCTGCAAGGCCTTTTTTACAATATTTCTTCCATTCATTTTGAGTCACTTCTTATATTACAGCCTACTTTATTGTACAATAGGCTGTTACTTGCTTTAATTATTAAGATTAAGTTAAATTCTTGCAAATGAACGACCTAGTCCAAGAACAGATGAGGCTGTGCTCAGACAGACGAGAAGTGAGCAAGTTTGAGGAAGTTTATGTTGGTCCGTACTTACACAGCACACGTTCCTAAATGAGACCCCAGATCTGTTGAGAGGCATCACCGATCATAGAAATGATGCGTATTTTTCAAGGTATTTGTGTGCAATAAAAACACCAGTGATTAAATAAATGCTAGAGAGAAAAGTGAATGCCATACTGTGGAAAGTGCAGTACAATCACTGCTGAAGCTGCCTGGGAGGCTTAGCTGAGTAAACAACACACAGGGCCCTTTAGGGTGCGATGCTAACTGTTGAAATCCTGTAATTTAGCAACCTGAACCTGAACAGTTACTACTTTCTGATTTGATTATTTGTTTTGAAAAAAATGTTCAAGGCTTTTTCAATAACACCGTTTAACGACCGCCATTACTCCCATCCAGGCCAATACTTTAGTTCTCTTCTCCCTCAAATGGGCATGTTTTGTTTAATTCATGAGCTACATAACTCTGCAGACATTAATCAAGAGGCAGAATTGAAATCTCCAGCCGGTGAGTGAATAAGGATTTGAAAAAGAAATGGCAAAGGTCCTTTTGCGCATGATTTGAATGAGGAAGTAAATACGCCACAGTCCTTATTGGGGAAAAAAAAACACGGATTGAATTGCGATGCCAAGAGCCACAAAGTCCAATTGTTGAGCTTTTTGAATGTTTGATGATGTGAGCTGCAGGATGTGGAGCGGTTTTTATTTTATTTGCGATGCCGCGGTCGGGTAATGTTTGCTGCTGTGGACGGACAGATGGCTGGGCAGCTGAATCACCGCTGCGTGCCAGACTGTCCCACCGTTTACAGCCAGGAAAACAGCCACACCTAAACTGGTAAACCACAACCAGGACAACCAAAACAACAAGTAAAGAAAGTGAATCAAAAGTAAGAATCTAAGTCTCAGTGGGACATTGTGTTCATTTGCCATTTTTTATTTGATTTTAATGCTTTTGTTTAAGATGGATTCACAATAATGATTTGACATTAAATTAAAATGAATGAAAAGGAGCAGAAAGAAGTATAAAATGTATAATATCTGCTTCGTTTCACGCAAAAACACGTACAGTTCTAACTTATTGAATCAGAAACGCAGCTTTTAAATTTTTTTTTGAGTGACAGTAGAAATTAGAAATGTAGAAAACAAGAAATAATTTCAAAACAGCAGGGAACTTGTGAACTGGATAAATACATTTATCTTTTTATCAATGCAAACATTAAGTGACGTCCAATGGAAACCTTTCAATGGTATAAAAAAAACAAAAACGGGCCTTTTCCATTCTCTTTTGACAAGGTTTTTTGGATTCGAAAATTGCATCTTAACAAAAGCAACTTCCCTGCACTTTCACAAATCAGATCCAAAGTGATTTGAGCGTAAACACAGTGAGCTTCTGTTATCAGTGTTTGTCCCGAAATGGAAGCAGCCGCTGAAGTGAAACAAACATGCTGAAATTGCAACGGGTTATAAAACCTTCAGTACCACAGATTAGAAAGTGCACGATGTAACTTCTCTGGTGTAGTACCCGCCTTCTCGTCTCCATGAACGATGTGATTGCATTGCCCGGAATGCTCCACAGTATGGCATTAAATCCATCTCCATGGAGACAAGCCACCAGGCCAAGGTGCAGCTCTGTGGAGATGTGACCCCACTCGCAGATAGAATGCATGTGTTTATAGGTATTTTGTTAACAAGATAGTTTTGTGGAACCTTCCAGGCAATGCAATGGCTTCTCCATGGATACAAGCAGGTACCAGATCTCCAATAAAACAAAATGATTAACAGTTGGTCATTAAAACGATGATGATGACCATAACTTGAGGACAATTTTAGTCTTAATCTCATAATATACACTCAAAGCTTTCCTGATATTTTGTTTTATTGAGATGTTTTACAACCGTGAGCCAGCCAACAATAGTGCAGTAAATTACTGATTATACCGTGGATATCGCTACGTTTCAACAGTCAGTGCTGTTTCCTGCGTTCGGGATTCATTCAAACAGTCGAGTGGTATGAAGATGCAAAACACCATATGGTTATTAAAAGTAGCAATTACAATCTATGACTAATTTCCTCTCGGAACGCTCAGCACTTTGTATTGTACGACTGAACATACGCGCCGGGTCCTTCAAACACGTCTTGGCTCACCCTTTAAAAGCCAGCATTAGCCGCGGTAAAGCCGGCGAGGGAGTGACAAACAGAGCCACGCATACGTGCAGCGGCTTAGCAGGAGGAGGAAATCAATGGGCAATTAGGTGAGCAATTAGCCGAAAATCCTCAAATGCAAAATAGGGTGTTGATTTATGATCATTTGGGTCACGTGATGTTTGGTTTGAGAACGAGGGACATCTTAGGCGTGTCTTGAATACAGGAACAACTATATTGGAAGACAGTTAAATTCAGTGTCAACTTTGGCTTTGGTCTGTTTTTTGTTTTTGTTTTTTTTAACCAAATAATAAAAAGCAAATCTGCTATGTCTTTTCTGGCATCAAAATATAACAAAAGAGAAAAATGGGGCATGTTTAGGGCTGTGCAATGTTAAATGTTACTTATACGTCTGTCTTATAGGGTGCATAATGTTAAAGAGATTGGCGTCACTTGCGCTGTATTAAAAGACTTTCATTTTATCAGGGTGCCGCGGATTCTACACTTTCATCTGCAGAATACAACATTTAAGGTTGTTTTTTGTTTTTTTTTAGTGTTGAACAATATTGTGTGAAGAAACTAGATAATTGATGAATCATATAGCCATTACGTATTAGGGGGAAAAAGTATTGTTCAGGTGCAAATAACATAAACCAGGTACTGTTTTTACATAACAAAAGTGAAATGATCTGCACCCAAACCCAGCCTAATCCTAAAACTAACAATTGGCTTTCTTGTTTCTTTCTGTAATATTTATTTATCGTTAGCAAGACTTTATGATCAAAAACACAGATTTGAGTTGCGCTAAATCCCGGAGCCTGAGCGGTCGGAAATGATGTGTGGAGTTTATCTCTTCCTCAGACTAATTCTACATAATTCATTAATACACAGACACGAGACTGTCAGCCCGTGTTTACTGAGGTTATCTCTGATGACTGCACCACATACTACCCCCACATACTAAACTAGCATGTAGCACTGAGGCCAACAAACCCAACAAACTGCCAGCCTATTTTGCAGAAAATAATGTTTTATTGAACAACAGAAAAAATATTGCTAATAAGTTCAACTCCTATTTTATTAATGTGCGCGGCAGTATTGCAAAATCAGTGAAAAGGTCTAGCTAAAATCAGAATGGGTTGGAAACCAGAATAATGCAATCTATGTTTCTTAAGGGAGGTTATTGAGGGTGAAATCCTGTCCATTGTATGAAAATACAGAAGTAAAACATCAATAGTCAGTGATGGCTTGGACATGACGATAATCAAGGAAATCATAGATTGCATTGTAAAATTACTGACTTTCATCTGTAATCTCTCCATGCACTCTGGTGTATTTCCAGAAAAAATTAAAGTGGCCAAAGTTGTCCCACGGTTCAAGAACGATGACCAACACAAGTTTAATAACTATAGAAAAGTATCTTTGCCCTCACAGTGTTCCAAAGTCTTACAGAAATGGTTTGCAGAAAAAAATGTATATTCTTTAGAGAAGCATAATCTAATTTGCAACAACCAGAATGGTTTTACATCTCAAAGATCAACAAGTTTAGCAGTAACAGATCGAATGGAAAAAAATCATTAACGCAACTCATAAGAATCAATATACAATCAATGTGTCTATCCTTTGACACCATAAACCATGAGCGCTTATGGAAAAACAGGAATAGTGCTAAAATGGCTCACTAGTTACATTACCAATAGAAAATAATATGTACATTTTAATCGACAAGATTCAGAATGTTATAGGGTAGAATGTGGAGTCCCTCAAGGGTCCGTTCTGGGCCCATTATACTTTATTTCTCTTTATTAATGATCTGTGTGAATCTTCAAAAAAGCTGCAATTTCTGTTGTTTGCAGATGAATATTTTTTTGTTTAGAAGTTACCTAAGAGTAGTAACTGAGAGCATAAATGAAGGTGAGAGACTGGTTTAAAAAAAACGATTATTTTTTAACTGTGAAAAAACTATTATTTTTGGGAACCGTAAAAAAGATGAAAATGTGACAATAGCATAGAAAGAGTCACAGAGGTACAATTCTTGGGAATCCTTTTGGATGAAAAATGTATTAGGAAGGCTCATGTAAATAATATTAAAAGAAAGTATAAGTATATTATTTAAAGTTTTGTGCAGATTGTACGTTACTTCATATGTTATATTGCACACTGATTCTCCCATATTTTGGTTACTGCACTGACGGTTGAGGTAACACTTATCCAATCACCACAAATCCTTTGTTTTTGCAGCAAAAAAGAGCAATACAAATAATCAATAAAAAGGGATTTAGAGAACATATGTATCCTTTGTTGTCAAATCAACTAAAGATTTAGTTGATCTTAAAGATAATATTAATTTTGTGGAGAGCCAAACAAAGAACTTTATCAGAATCTGCACCAAAAATGTAACACATTAGAGAATACTGTAATATTGAATGGTTTACTGGTGACTTGGAAGGGGAGAGATTGATGAGTCTAATTTATTTTATATTATTTTTAATGATTTGTGAAAGGAGCAGGGCTTATAAGATGTATCTTCTTCCTGTTCCTTTTGTTCATGCCAGTAATAATGATGAATGTTTTCTTTGTTGAGTTCTGTTGTTGTTGGCGCTGTTCTCTGAGGAGTGGCGCTGGCATGGTGAATGGCATGAACAAATATGTAATGCATTTTCTTAAAAATGGCTTTCCACCCTTGCAGCTGATTTTCCTTTACAGTGTTTTTAATGTTGAAAAATGGCATGGCAACATTTTAGACATTTTGTGTATAACCTGCAGATTGAGCAATGTGGTGGTTTTTCATGACCGATGCCGATTGTTTCGAATCCAGAGAAACCGATGACTGCCGATATTTTTGTCCAATATGTAGAAACAATGTTTTTCCCCCAAATTATATAATTTGCATTTATAACAAACTCATCAACACACATGTTATAGTACTAACTGTAGAGCGACGTGTATCCACATTTTGTGCAGTATTCTCTTCACATTAAAGTATTCAATTGTGATGCATTTGGGCAGCTGGTTGGCCCAAAGAAAATGTTGGCCTCTGCAGGATATTTAAGGCTGCAGTGCAAATATCGGTCCAATAGATCAGTCTATCTCTAGTCTGGACCAGAGGTGGGCAGTGTATTTAAATTTTGATAATATTCTGAATGTTTTTTGAAGATACGCAAAATTTTTATATTGAGTATATTGTTTAAGGTATAAAATGTAACAAATTGAACTGATTAGAAATACAAATGAAAAATGTTATGTGCATGAATCAATCCAGATACAACTTTGAGTGAGCTGATGATGAGGGAGCACCAATATATCGTGGTTCAAAGCTTGTAAGTGAACTTTGCATATCATGTCTCCTTCCAGGTGTAAAAGTTAATGTCACCAAGGGGAAATGTGTTCTTTGACCAATCTCCAAATCCTGAGCCAGTTGTAGGATCCCCCAGATGGAAGAAAACCTAAGCCCAAGACCAAAAGAGATGCAAGGTCCAACACAGTCCAGGAATTTAACTTACAACCTTCTTGCTGTGAGAAGCGACCATTTTACAAACTATACCAGCAGTAAAAGCTTCTGTGGGTGAAACTGCTCTAAAATGGACAAGACCATAAATTATCCAAATGCTATGCAAATAAAAACCAGATCATCATTATATTCTGTTCTGAGTATGTTTTTTGATTCTGTGTGATTGTGGATCTCCTCAGCGTGTGCTCCTGTATCATGTTTCAGTGGTACGTGTTTACTGAGGGTAACGGGGGGTGAGCCGAGCGCGCTTTTGGAGGGTCCTCACAGCTGATTGGAGAGCACATGTCCCCAGTCTGAGGATCTCCACATTACACAGAACCGTCCATTTCCTATTCCATCTTCAGCAGGCACGACTCAGAATAAGCCGCACTCATTATGCTGTCCGATTGTGCCGCTTTCACACCAGTACGTGTGCGTCTGCAGGGAGTCAAGCCGATTATCAAATATATTACAAATGTGCATTCCCAAAACACCAAATGTACACGTTCAGGTCAAGGTTTATTATGATACTGTAGACATGGACAGGGAAAATGGTAAGGCTCAAACATTTGCAAAAGATAGTGCAGCAGCAACCCGAGTTCGAATGCGGGTCTAGAGAGTTTGCCCCAGTCTCATGCCCACTTCACATTTCTCTAACACGGGCTTAAAAAAAACACCTTAAAAGAAAGAATAAATGCGCTTGTACTAAAATGTTAGATGATGAACTTTTTTTTTTAATCCATTAACAGCAATGACTCATAAGGTAAACAAAGAACAGAGAGTTTCAACAAACATTAGACATTTGAACTTGAAAAATAAAAATAAAATAAAAATAGGCATTACTTGTGTACATGGCAATGCCTATTTTTATTTTTATTTTATACTATAGTAATCTTAAATTGTCCCTAAATGCATGCCCTTTTGTTTGACTGAATATATTGTTGTTTATTATTGCTCAGTGTTTTGTGTTGAGACAAGTTCCTATGTCTGTGAAGTTTATTCATTGACAATGGCAATAAACCCCTTTCTGATTCTGATTTCTGATTCTGATGAAACATTCTAATGATATTTGGCTATTTATTAAACTCACACATAAATTCACATTAATGGTCAAACTAAGCCGTGACGTGCACGGAATCTTTAGAAGGTCATTGCTCTAACCTTCAAAAAAGAAGAAAGCGTCAGATGTAGCCTAACAGATGATTTAGTCCCCATCCAGACCCAAAGTTTCACGTACGAGTCTAATTAACCCTTGATAATGTCCATTTGCCACACAATTCTTCAGTTGTCTTTCCTTCCAATGTAACAGCAGACTTCCTCGTGAGGGCAGGTTGGGCAAAGATGCTAAAAGGGTGTTGAATGGGCAACAATAGACTGTAGTTTTAACATCCGATGCCTAATTTACCCTTATTGTAAGTGGAAACAAGCTCTGCACAGAGAGAATTGAATTCCACCCAGACTTTCTTTGGTAAACATAAGGAGGAGAAAAGCTGATGTCTGGACACTAGTTTGGGTATTTGTTGGGTTTTGACTATTCCTCTTTAAAAGCTGAAGCTAATTTCAATAAAATTTGATTTAGGGACTTGTAAATAAGTACATGCATACATACATGCATACATGCATACATACATGCTACATACATACATACATACATAACATAATATATATATATACATATATACCTACATACATACATACATGTAAAAGGCCTATGAAATTTAATTTTAGTTTAATTTTTTCTTGAATCTAATCTGTATTTAGAATAAGAAATCAAAATCAAGCTGATTGGCTAAGATTGTATTCAAAGAAAACATATCCAGATTCACTTAAGGATATACATGTAGTTTAAAAAGTTTAAAAGGTGCATGCAAACCAAGTTACAGGTCAAGTCTGTGGAGGGACGACCTTAAGTATTTTTGGCAATACTGTGGAAACATTCCAAGGCAATGACTAACATCTCCCTAAAGAAAAGCACCAAGAAAAGTGACCTAGTGTCTGGATGTAACAAGCGTCTCCACCGCGGCTGATTATTCCTAACTCTTCATTTAACCATACAGTAGTTTACGAGAGTAGGTTTTTGGCTCTGAAGCGGCATTTGAGGAGTTTACAGAAGTGTGTAGACATTTTGAGATGCTCTACTAAAAGCGCTCAGCTCAGAGAGTTCAGACACCTTCTCCTGCTTGTGTACCATAATACGTGTTTGTTTACTTTGTCAGAGTGAGCATCGTGCACCGAGAAGACCAATTAAAATGATGAAATGCCAACGCGCTCCACAGTTAAAATATGGTTGTGTACTTGTTGTGCCAAATGTTTAGTCCTCAGTGTCATAAAAGGTCTTCATGTGGGAACAAAAAAGTAACTTGTGGGTCAATTTTAACACAGTTCTTTAGGGCCTTTTATGATTCAGTGATTTCAATCTCATTTGGCCTACTTTAGTCTTGGATCAGTCCTGGTTTGGTTCTGGGAAGTGCTGGTTTTGTAATGGTTTAGTCCTGGCCTGGTCTTTGTTTAGTCATTTTCAGTGTTTTGTATCGCTTTGGTTCCTTTCAGTTGTGGTTTTGCTAATGGTTTAGTCCTGTTTTGGTCCTTGTTTAGTCACTTCCAGTCCTGGTTTGTAATGGTTTTGGTTTTTGTCATGGGTTCACTTCTGGCTCGGTCCTCAATCAGTTCTTTAAGTTCTGGGTTTTTGTCGTGGTTCGTTCAGTTCTGGCACAGCCATTCATGTGTTTTAGTCCATTTTCATTCAGAGACTAAACAGGGACTAAACCTGGAACTAAACTTGGACTAGACCAGGGCTGAACCAGGACTAGAAACTGACCAAATCCAGCCTAAGTCAAAATGAAACTGCGCTCAAACCAGGACCAAACAAGATACGCAAGAACGGCAAGAACGGCAAGAACGGAAGAACGCAAGACCGGCAAGAACGCAAGACCGCAAGAACGCAAGAACGCAAGACCGGCAAAGACGCAAGACCGGCAGACCGGCAAGACCGGCAAGAACCGCAAGAACGCAACCACCTAAATTGTTCCTCATTGTCTTGCTCATTTCAAAGTAAATCGTCACCATATCATAAAATAAACAGGAACATGTAATCTACTTCTCGCACAAAGTTTTCAATTTTTGCTTCGTTCTTAAAGTTGGTTGGATTTTGAAGGAGGTTCCCGCTTGACATACAGTGACTACTTCATAACTGTCGCCTCCAGAGATAGTATTTCAGTAATAAAGTGTAATTAATCACAATTTCTTCAAATGTGAAAAGTAATATTCTCTCTTCATCATGCAACATTCATGGGCGAGGCATCCATTACGTTTGACAGCTACAGATGAAACTCTACAGATCATCACCTCACCTCTCATGAGAAACTGCAGTACTGTGGGCGGACGATCGACGGGTAAGGACTTTCTTCTCCTCAGATGAATCTAATACTCTCTCTATTCTGCAAAGCAACAACAGTTTTACGTAAATTGGTTTCACAGCTCAACTAATTAATGTCGATGTCTGCAAAGTAATCTTAAAGCATAGCCAAAGACTGGTTGTCATCTGATTTGCACTGAACAGTTCTCAGATGCCCGTTTGAGCTTGATATCTTCTTTGATAATACTAATAATGTTTTTTATTTGCTACGCACTTTACATTTGAAAGCAAAGGGCTACAAGGTAAAAACAACAGAGCGGTTGATAAAATAGATAAAACTATGGCTGAAGAAAAAAAGCCAGAATATACTATGTGCTTGGACTGACTTTGAAATATATATATTTTTAAAGTTGTGTATAATCAGGGAAGAGTTACATTTACTTGAGCAACTTTTTGTGCGTGAGTTTTATTTGTTTTTGAGTAATAGAGGTTTTGCTTAAGTGAAATGTTAGGCTACTCTTCCCCCTTTTAATAAGTCTATACGAAACATGACGAAAGTTAGATAAAGGTTGACAAGTTTAGATAAACATTTGTATTCTGTACTAAGATATAGTTCATTTTGTTACTTTTTTGAGGGTTTTTACAAATTATTTTAAAAAACAAGATTCCTAATTAAAAATCCCTTCGGCTACTTCAACCAACCTCGACTTTTACTATGAAAAATATTATAAAAAAGAATTCAACCTTGGTCTTTAGCTGGGATTTCCAACAACACTGTCAAAGCCTTGAACAATGCCCTGAAATTCTAACAAAAAAAAACCCTTCTCCTCCAGGCTACAAAGACACGCCTTTATTCCCCACATGTTTGCTTCGGGCTTGGCGGATGAAAGCGCTGCGAAGATGTCACGAAGTACAATGTGTGGATCCAATCAGAGCGATGTCAGTGTGATAGACCTGCAGCTGCCGGAGATCAAAGCGGCGGCACAAACGCAGGCATCGGGTTCGGCCCCGTGTCATTTTGTGCATGTTTGAAGTGGAGTGTCATCCTGATAGTAGCTCTTCTCGGCGCGCAGGAGTCGACTGAAATAATGACGCTTATTACGGACGACCGGAGGCAAAGGCGGCTGCGACGACAAACTTACCAAACTTACGAAATCCAACATGAGCCACGGTAGTATGTTTCGAACGCCTGCCGAACGGTGTGCATCTCGTAACAATATCAGTCCATCAAATGTTTCTAAAGATGCTCGTTTTCTATCTCCACTAATATAAGCCGGTGGTGTCCAAACAAGAAACTAGATGAATTGGAGGACTGCTTCATGATGATATATTTCTGAAGATTTTGCTTGTGTGTTTAGAGATCGATGACAATGATCATGGGTGCGTCATGTAAGTTGAGGTCTTTATTCAGTCATTATCAGAGGCGTGGACTTGGACGTCGCGACTTGGACTTGGATTGACCTGACTCACTGTTTTGAAGACTTTAGGCGACCTGATAAAATGTTGATAAAAAGTCTTGATTGGAGCCCAGTGAGACGACTGGATGTTTCAAAACATCCGTCCATGCATCCATGCAAAAAAACAAACGTGTTGTTACTTAGATGTGACCAGAGCTTTTTATTTAGAAGAACCATTCACAAAAATCACAATTTGAGCCGTTTTCGGTCATTTGGGGTCATGACTTGAAAGGACTAGGACCAATTCAAGTCCAAGTCCCATGATTTGAGTTTCATTGACTTGGGACTTGACTCGGACTTAATGCTAAAGACTTGAGACTTGCAAAACTAGGGCTTGATCCTATACCTCTGGTCGTTAAACATGCAAGAACAACTGACACTGATCGGATTGGCGGTTTAGTCCTGAGCCGCTACGACTCTGCGAATTCACTTCACAACCAAGTAATCAAAATTATGGATCAGCTTTCATCACTGCCACATCCTTAAAAATTATAATGTATTAAGTTTTGAAAGCTTCAGTAATCTCATCTGGCTCCTGAACCCCTCAGTACATTTATACAGAAGAAGCTCCTTAAATCGTAACTGTAAAATCCCCAGAACAGTCAGAATTTTCCGACAAGAGCAGTAAATTGTGGAACTCACAACCCACTGAAATTAAAAGCATCGCTGAGTGGAAAATGTTCACCTCTCTAGGCTGAAGTGTTCGAAAATCAAAACTGCACCCACCTTTAAATAGTCTGCAAGTCAATGAGTGAGGACAAAAGAATGAGTAAATTCGCACTGATGTATTTATATGTAACGGTAAAACGTGATAATGTCTTTTGCGTTTGGTTGTTAGTGTGGAACAAGCCCAATCAGGGACGAGAGTTGAAAATTAGCACTTTATATAAACTCAACAAAACAAAATAAAAATCTTTTCTTTTCATTTTATACTATTCTTTTAATAGGTTTTTGCCTTGACTGATATGGTCTGACTAAAGGAAAAGCTTCATATTGACTGCCAGACAAAGGCCAACCAAAGAGTCAATTTGATGTTGCAAAAGAGCATATGCAGTTAGGGTTGGAAAAGCATTCGGATTAGATTAAATTTGCAGTGCGGAGTATTCAGTGTATCGAGTCGCAGAAAGGAACAACAATATTGCAATTATTCTGCCCATTCTAGCTTGTGTTTTTTTTTTTTTTTTTTTTTTTTTACAAAGCCATACTCATCTTTCTCCTCTTTCACACACAGAGCCTTGTGTCCAAATTGACGAAGCCATTTCTAAGTGCCCCTGCCGCTTTGTAACCGTGCTGAAGTGTAAACACGGTAACTTATGCATAATAATGTACAATACAACGTAATACCGCTCACACTTCAAGAGAGACAGACACAGCCAAAACAAATCAAGCTGAACTAATAGGCCTGTTGAGTATATAGAGTCCTGTGTAAGGTTCAGAATATTAAGAAACCGCTTGAACAAAGAGCAAAAGAAATACAAATAAAAAATATAAATATACACACACACACAAAGAGCAAAATAAATACAAATAAAAAATATAAATATACACACACACACACACACACACACACAAAACTACTGACTCAAAATAAATGCAATATATTTTTTGACATGTCAATACAAAGTAAATACCTGTATTTCAAGTTCATGCATGCATTAAATTAACACATTTTTGAATGGTAAAAGGTTACATTATGTGTTCATTAAAAGTCTATATATTATATATATATTTTTTATTTATTCATTCATTCATTCATTTATTTACATTAAATTAACATATTTTTGAAAGGTAAAAGGTACAGTATTTGTTCATTTAAAATCTATATCATTTATTTATGTATTCATTTAAAAGTGGAGTACCAGAGGAACTCCAAATAAATCTGTTGAAATCTGACAAGAGAATAAAAACGTTGTATTATTAAATGTAGACAGCGTGCGGCAGCTTCATGTCACAAAGTCCCGGTTTTATTCTTTCGGGGTGAACACAAAATGTACGAATTTACATAAAAAAGTCAGGTACCCCAGCTTTTTAGAGAACATAAAATAACTGCAGCCAAGGCAATAGATCAATCTTAATGGTGAAGTTCTAGTCCACAAACAGACTATTTATTTCGCCTTTCCCCATTTTTCTGGATGAAACAAAAGCCCCAAAAGTAAAATGTCTCCATCTTACAATTCAACATACATACATTAAACCTCCCATTCTTATAAACAAGTTTGTAAGACAGTGGCAGAGAGGGAGACAGTGTGAATTCTCTAGTGAATATTTGCGTGAAGCCGTAAACAGGAAGCTGTCAGCGAGTCTTATTTTGAATGTCACAGCCAGACTGCCACAATGTGATAGAAATGCAACTGGGACACTCCTAATGTGCGCACCATTCCCGAACACAACTTGTCATTTAGTCCGCGGGGGCGAAGTATGCGACGTCTCAGGGCGGATCAGGCGGCACAGACTCCAGAAAGAAGGAACGCTCAGGAGAAAACTGGAGAGACGGCGTGTCCAAACAAGCAACAAATATTTAAGATATGTTTCCAAGTGGTTTTCTTTTCTTTTGTATTTTATTTTTATTCGATTTTTTCAGGATATAAACACAGAACAAAATACAGACAACACGACAGCTTCCAAGTGGTTTTCATTTGCCAAAACCAATTTGATTTTCATATTTTTCAAACATTTATGAAAAAAATAAACACAGAACACAAAATGACCAGAGAGTAAAAACCTAATAACAACACAAGTAGACATAGACGAAACAAAAATACAAACAAAATCACGGCACATTTCACAAGTCCCATTTGGTCCAAAGTCTGTCGAATGTGTCCTAATCCCAGTTTCTCATTGAAATCCCAGCAAGATTCACTTTGCCTCCATTTCGGAATTTTGAATCTTTTTATTTACACACTTAATGGGTCTATACAGCTCTGACACTCACAAAAAAAACAGGCAAGTCTCAAGAGGTTGGGAGATCTTCCAAGTGAATCTAAAATGATGTTAGACAAAAGAAGGAAAAGGAACAACATAGTCTGGTGCACTGCAGTTGTGACATAATATGGGTCATGTGGGAGCAGAACTGTAAAGTGTCAGATTGTAAGGAAGCGCTCCTCTCTCCTCATGGAAACACTAAAACATAAGTATTCGTAGTGCAAAGCTCTGTCCTCCAAACTGCAAAATCATATTCAATTATCCTGCTTTCAAAAGTGTCACCCATGGATTTTCTACTCATAAATTCTTAACTTGATCCGCGTAGGCCTTTGCTTTAAACACACAACTACTGAGAAAGAAAGTGAAAAGTAATTCAGATCACAAATCTTGCTGACGCTTTAACTAAACAATGTGGGAAAATAATATAAATGTAAATGATAGAGAAACTGCACTGCTCCCAGAATCTCCTCCTTCCATCTTATCACAACTCTTCCATTTATTCTACCACAGTTAATTATATGGTTGAACCCTCAAAAATAGTACTTTAGCAGGATTTATTTGACTGACCACAATTAATAAGAAAAATGATCCTGTCTCACGTCATATTTTCACAGTCTGTAATATGAAAATAAATGACCACTGAAGAAATTGATCTCGTTTGACAGAGGTGGAAAGTAACTAAGTACAAAAGTACTGTAGTGAAGTAAAATGTATAGGCATCTGTTTACTTAAGTAATTTTTTTTCAGTGGATAATTTTTACTTTCACATCACTACATTTGACCGCAGGTAACTCTACTTTCTACTCCATTGCATTATTGAACTGTACTGATGAAACAAATGGTTTGAGGGTTATTTTTATTATATTCTTTGGACATTGATTTGAATTGCTTCAAAGTCTTTCCTCTTCAAAATCACTACATTTAACGCATACATCTGTGTGAAACGCTTTTATTTTTTTACTCTTAAAGTATATTTTTAATTGGGTACTTTCAAATACTTACTCATATACATTGTTGTATGTGCTACTGAGTATTTTTTGCTCCAGTGTCTATACTTTTACTTAAAGTACAATACATATGACAGGTTAAACTACACATCATTATATTTCAAATCCCCCCCCCCAACTTGACAATATGGTGATGTTTACAAATGTGCTTCCTGGTTAGACATGAGCAGCAGATTGACCTTTACTTAACCAGGAAGAGGGGAGGAGCCTATTGTACATGCAATGTAGGTAATTCAACAACTGTTACCGAGCCACCATATTGTAAACAAGAGCCAAAATCCACATAAATGACACAGAAGTTTATATTACCTGATAACACCTTTATTTTGTTAAATGATTGTATAAACTGAATGTGCACTCATTCATGAAGCGATTCGGACACTACTTCCTCCTCACCGCGGGTCATGTGACTCTGGTATCCGAGTGGGAGGGGGGGGGGAAAGTCAGCGAAATAATTGATTTCTGTGATGAATATTGGTAAAAATCCGTATTTATGGACCAATAATCACCATACAAGTCATGGATCTCACGTTTAACAACATGTGATGGTGATCTTCTTACAGCTCAAGCTAAGACACGCGGCTAACGCTAGCAACATTGCAGCATAACGGTTTATTCAACAGTGCATTAAAACCGCTCTTCCGCATCACTGTCACCGTCCACTGTTGGTTTTCCGACTCTCGCTTCTACTGCATACTATTTTTCAAGATGCAGGGGCATTTTGAGAGCACGACTTTTTCCCATTCAGAAAGCACTGAAAATGGCGTGACCCTGTAGTGAAGTAAGTTGTGAGTAAATTGTCCCTGCATCACTGATGACACAGAACTCTCAACTTTAAATGTTCTTCACAAACTTCTTCTAGACTGCTAAAACTATGATAAATATCTATCTATCCCACAAAACAACGTAATAATGTGAAGAACCAGTCGAGTGCCAGTCGTATGCACTCTAAGTAACAACAGTGACTACTTCTTCCCCTCGTGTTGGGGTCATTAATGCCCTGGTCTTGTGCTCAGTCTCTCCTTCACACTTCCTGTCAGAACTCACAAACAGCCACCTGGAACACGCCGTCCCATCCATCCAAAGTCACTGACACCCGCCGACCTCTGCGACTAATAATACCGGAGCAGCCATCACCCGCCCAACCGCACGGGCCGTTAGCGAGGGAGAGAGCCCCCGTGGGTGAGACCTAAAGGGCAGACGGAGGCAGGCGACAGAACGCGGTGACAAAAGCAGCTGATACTCAAGGGCGCATCGACGCTCTGATTGTAGGGGGCGAGCGGGGCCGCGAGCTGCACCGGTGATTAGGCGTTTGTCTGAGGATTTCACTCCTCAATGAATACTTTGTTGGAACTTTGTTGAAAGAAAAAGTTGGCTGATTAAAGTTCTTCAATGTTGCAGATAAATACTAGTTTCAGAGTAAAAATTATCTGTAAACAATGGATGCTTTTCAGATTTACTTTACTACGTTTGAAAGCAGGAATCTGTACTTTCTCTACTCCACTCCATTTCTGAACTGGACAAAAACATAATTTTTCTTATCGTTTTTAGACTTTTTAGCACGCTTATGGAGACATCTTGCCTATATTTTTTAAAGTTCCACACCTTTTGGAGCAAACAAAATTAAGATGCATAAATGACCAGGGCAATTGTTTCTGATGACCAACAATTTGACACTTTAATAGTTCTAAAAATCGGTCTTCACGACAGTCCACACGTGTCGCTCACTTACCTAATTCCCAGCATCCTAAATATTCACGTTGATGAGGTTAAACGGGCTTTTGACAAGAGAAAGCTGTGGTCTCATTTTCACCCGGATTGATGCTTTTACAATAAATCTATACTGTGGCAAAACACTTTATAACGGTACTAAAATCAGGCACGTACAGTCCCTGACTTCTTCCACCATTATTATTTGCATCTCTGAATCTAAGCGTCTTTAAATGACCCGCTGTCTTTTAACAGGCTTTTCTGGGTCGTAAACTTAGCAATAGTCATGTTTATTGCAGTAAAACCACGCTTGAGTTCAGATTATGTCCAACTCTCAACACTCGGGTTCTTTCCTTACATTTTCGGGTGATTCATTTCTGAAGTAACTCTTTTGGTTTGTAGTACGGGAACATTTTTGTCTTACAAGTACTTTGAAAAAGCTGTAATTATTGTACTTCTTCTAATTGTGCAACCTGTTACCCCAGAGCAATCAATCACAAATTTGTAATTGGATTTTCTTCATAAAACAGGGCATAATTACACCAAAAATGATTGCTCCCTGAAATAAGTATTAATATGAATTCAGCACCCTTGGGCCCTTTTCACTTCTATTCAAGGGGTTTGGACTTTCGACAGCTTTTATTACTTCATTTGGCAGCACGTGTGTTCATCAAGATGTTTAAATGTTGGATTTCGACAGCTTTGGAAACAGGATCCGGGGCTTTGGAGGGTTTCTCGCCTGAACTTGAGCCTAAAAGGATTAGTGTGATAACAGTCCAATCAAGCAGATGGTTCCAGGCGACAGGTGGACTCCACGGACACGTTCAAATGCATTTTATATTTTACTTAAACGTGCACCGCGTCACTCTTCTGGGTCCGCCACCTGCTTGTCCCCATGGAGATGTCATTGCTTTGCCTTGAATGTTTCACAGTATGGCGTTAAACTTATGTTCCATGTTCAAGCACTGGTTTAGTTCTTCTGGTTTAGTTCTTCTACTTTAGTTCTTCTGGTTTAGTTCTTCTACTTTAGTTCTTCTGGTTTAGTTCTTCTTCTGCGTTTAGCTTCTTCTAGTTTATTCTTCTGGTTGTAGTTCTTCTAACTTTAGTTCTTCTGGTTTAGTTCTTCTGGTTTAGTTCTTCTACTTTAGTTCTTCTAGTTTAGTTCTTCTAGTTTAGTTCTTCTACTTTAGTTCTTCTGGTTTATCTCTTCTGGTTTAGTTCTTCTGGTTTAGTTCTTTTACTTTAGTTCTTCTGGTTTAGTTCTTCTGGTTTAGTTCTTCTGGTTTAGTTCTTCTGGTTTAGTTCTTCTGGTTTAGTCCTGGTCCAGCCTAGGTTTCGATCAAGGTTTAGGGACAGTTAAGTCCAAATTTCAGTGCTCGAAACTGTACTGAATATTTGTACTCGAGTAAAAGTACAATTACATGAATAAAAATGTACAAAAACAGCTGCCAAATCTGTATTTTAGTAAAAGTAAAAATGAAAATAAATAAATAATAATAATTTAAAAAAAAATACTGTTTTTAACTTAACATTAACATTTTCATTTTTTCAATTTTATATCAGTCTTTTATACAAAACTTGATGAAACAAACAGATAAACAGGTGTTTTAAAACGGCAATCTGCATACTCTTTGATCTCTGTCCAATCAGAGCAGACGATGCAGCGATGTTTTGTGTGATTGTAGGTTTAGACAAAGGTGAGACAGCTGTTGTTTGGGACGAGTGGGACTTGTGCCGTTCTGTTTAGTTTAAGGGATTTTAAACGTATCTAATTACATTAACATGCTAAAAATGTTACTCAATTACAAGTACACAGTTAAAAACCTACACAGAAAAAGTACAATTACCCCCAAAAATCTACTCAATTGCAGTAACGTGAATATTTGTCATTAGTTACTTTCCACCACTGCCAAATTTGAATGTGCTGTGTCCAAGTGTGAGCGAGGCTTTTTAACTCTAATTGAAATACTGGACAAGAGTTAGTATTTTTAGTGACTATGAAGGGATAAAGACATTGTCACAACTATTTTGAGAATCACCACACTGTAACTTTATGGGGTGTTCTTGGGGTCCACAGGTTAGGATCTGTAAAAGAACAGTGGGGAACAAGCTTTGACAATACTTTACAAAGACGTTTTCGCCTGGAATCATCTGTCTCCGAGATTTCAAAGGGGCATGATTGACAGGTGGGTCAACCAATCAGAGAAACGCATTGTCCATTTGAGTCAACAAGCAAAAAAAACTGTAAATCTGAAGTAACTTAAGTACTTTTGTTGTGACTGTTACAAGGATATACTGCACAGAGGAGATATCTTCCATATTTGACTGAGACGTGCTACAAAGCGGCTGTGGTTGGACCGTCCCAAGTTAGGAACGTTTATTTTTTGACCCCCCTTATAGTCCGACCTTCTGAATTTGAACAGAATGTAGGACAAACTGGCTCGTCAGGCAAGTGTCCTGTATTCCTTACAGGTTAAGCCTGAAAGATGTCAGATACACATTGGATTGTATGGAAGGAAATGTTTGTATTAGGGCTGATGAGCCTTGATCGCAGAGCATTAACACATTTTAAACAACATAAGAAAATATTTCATGCTGGTACAAACCACCAACTACATTACACGCTCTCTACACCTGAGGACAGATGTCTGCACAGGGCCCTGGGTAAAAAAGGACCTCAAGTCCAAACAATGCCCCTGTGAGTCTATGTTATTTTATTTCTCTCTGTTATAGCGACACTGGTGTAACGTAGTTGCTCGAGATACTCACAAAAGCCCGAAAAGTACAACAACTTGGCATTAAATGAATTGAAGACTACACCTCTTTCTTTTGCACACCGTTCAGTAACACAAACAACCACAGATGGGACCCTCAGCTCCAGGACACGCCTCACTACCGCCTCCTCTGCTCTGTCTCACAGCGCACACGCAGAGCCATCATCTGTCCGTGCTCTGCACCTCGCGGCTTTGTGAAACGTGTCTGGACACTTCTGCGCAATATCTCTCCCCAGACACCTTTTAGGAGCCAACAAACCGGCACAACACAACATGATAAGAAGCTTTTGACTAACCACAGCCCCAGCACGGACACTCCTGACCACATGGTATTTAGTGGAGAGGTTTGTTTTACAGCAACCTTGGTGACAAAAATTAATTAGTTGTCAACCTGCCTCTATGAGAAATAAAAACCAAACGACAGGTGGTTTTACAGCTCTGGGGACTTACAAAAACAAAGCTTGTTATTACCAAGATGATTAATTAGACTTCAATGTTTACTCCAGCGGATTCAAAAATTAAAGTCTATTATTGTCCCTCGTTCATCCAGGAGTGTTCCATTGTAATACAAGATTCAGTTGTAGTCATCTGGACTCTGTTTTTAGAAAAACAAACGTTTCAACTCTCCTCCAAGAGTCATTCTCAATCTGTGAATCGAGTCTGGGAACTAAGGTTTTATATCTTACTCTGTGTAAGCCCTGCCCACAGGGCGAGACCTCCTGATAAATGGAGTTTTTGGTTTCACTTGTACTTGACTGTATCCTAAGGAAGCTATTCCATGCATTTATGGCCTTCCTAAAATCCACAAAAGGGATGTTCCACTCAGACCCATTGTGTGCTGCACAGACTCCATCACATACAATGTGGTAAAGCATTTAACAACCATCTTGACACCTTAGGTGGGGAACTCGGAACATCATGTGGAAAACACACGTAATTTTGTTGACAAAAGTGAAACATCCCGACCTCGAGGCAGTAGCAGCGGCTAGGACGAGGCAGCAGGAAGACACCACCTTACAGGAAAGGACTAAACCGACACCTGAACACATCTGCAAACTACTAGACATCTGTCTTAACACCACATACTTTCAATACCGGGGACATTTTTACAGACAGATCCACGGCTGTGCCATGGGCTCGCCCGTCTCTCCCATAGTGGCCAACTTGTACATGGAGCATTTTGAGAAGACGGCACTGACCTCCTTTTCAGGTATTGCTCCATATCTTTGGTACCTCTATGTGGATGACACTTTTGTGACAATCGAGAAACAAGAGCTGGAAGCCTTCTCAGAGCACATCAATGCAGTGGACCCACAAATCAGGTTTACAAGAGAAGATGCAAAGGAGAACCGCTTGGCCTTTCTTGATTGTTCCACTATCAGAAGAGAGGATGGGAAGCTCCAGACAGAAGTATATAGGAAACCCACACACACGGATCAGTAGCTGCTCTTTGGCTCTAACCACCCACTACAGCACAAACTGGGATTGATCAGAACACTACAACTCAGATTACAAGAGTTGCCCACCAGCTCAGAGAGGAAGGAGGAAAAAGACGTCCGGAATGCTCTCTCAGCCTGTGGGTACCCGACTTGGGCTCTTAAAAAAATGTAGAGAACCAAAAAGCTGGACAAAAGGGACAAAATTGAAACAGAACCAAGAAAAAACAGTGTCTCCATCCGTTCTGTCTCGGGACTGTCGGAAAAACTGCAAAGACAGTTTAGACAACATGAAACCCCGTGTTTATTTTAAACCAGGAAACACTTCAAGACAAGGGTTCACCCTAAGGACAAGATGCCCACAGAAAAACAGAGCAATGTAGTGTATTCTATCCAATGCAGTGAAGAAAGTTGTAAAGAGCGGGCTATAGTATGGCCCGGGGGCCAAATGTGGCCCCTGATGTACAGTAATACATTGAAAATTGTTTGAAATACAAATGTATGTAAGAAAAAATGTATTGGCTTCTTCTTAACTTAAAGTAGCATTGACTAGAGCAAAAATACATATACATTTTTCACCATGGCTATTTTGACCCTGTGTATATAATATATAATCCCCCAGTCCTGATTTAGTCAGAGGGACCACTCAGTTACCGCCGCTTGCCGTCACACAGCGACAGGAAACTGAATGTGGGTCTAACTTGCTTTAATCCTTGTGCTACAATCAAAGATAGTGTGTGGGTTAAAAAAAACACTTTTGATTTAAAAAATATATATATATAAAACAAACTTTTTCATGTTATGGAGGGGGGAGGCGCTCTACTACAGACGATAGCATGAGGGCAATAATTAGTATCTATAGTATGGAACCTTTAATTATTAAGTGGAGGCAAGTGTGTGTGTGTGTGTGTGTGTGTGTGTGTGTGAATGTTTTCTTTCCATTGAGCCCTGTAAACCATGCATGCACATAAATCTGTAATGCTCAAAAATCTCAAACCAACAGAATGACAAGAAATGGAATGATAATGATGAGTTACAATATAGGAATAATTCTACCAAAACAAAAGGTACAAATCAGTATTTTTGGAGCTACTTTGTCCAAGTAATTTCTCTTATCAATAAAGTTTGAGAAAGATTGAAAAGGTAGAAGGTAGAAGAAAAAGTACCAGGAACTGAAGAGTTTGTACGACCCAAACCCCCTAATCATGGTACATTCTAACTTCATTTTTATTACATTAAGGTAAGGAAACAGAATCATACGTGCAGTTTCTCCCCTTATTACAACACAGGATTGTATTTATTTCTTCCCCGATGTCCCAGCTTGAAGTCATCATCTCCCCCAGACATTTGTGCTGGAGAAAGTGTGGCGTCGAGTGAGAAATGGTTTTACTTTTCAATTCGCGACTCAGACAAACGTGATAGAAGTAAACGAGGGCGACCTGGAGCGGGTGTTCACGGCGGCCCCCCGAGAGCAGACCTGTCCCAGATCAATACAAGTATATCAGCGCGTGTCCTCGGCGCCCCAAGGACAAGCTGAGGCCGGCAGACGAACACTTAGCCACAGTCCGACTCCGACAGTGGTATTTATTACAGCTTTAATCAGGAATGATCGAGTGACGAGGAGCTGAGACGAGTTGAGCTTGCATTGAAACTGAATATTATCGTACAGGGCTGTAGAATTATTCGATCTTGAATCAAATTGTGATAAAAAGGTCAAAAATAATCATCACAGACAATATTCTTTCAGGAAAAGCATGAGGTTTGGTCAGTAAAACACGATTACAAATGTATTGTTTTCATAGTTTGTGGAAGAGAAAAGGAAAATGAATAATGAAATACTTTGCCACATTAGCAAATACGCAGTTGAAACGCCACTTAGATGCAGATGTACACAGACAAATACAGTGTACCGCCTAAAGCCGGACCCCCCTCACTGCGGTAACACCTCGACCCTGGGTGCCACATCTGTCCACACAAAACGCCCGTTAATGAGAAGCAAAAGGTCAACGCGGAACATTTTAACCCGTCAGCTGGACCCCAGGCGCCTGCTGCCAGCGATATCACCAGCACGCTTCCTCTGCCAGCGACGGGAGGCACTGCCACTGCGGGGGGCAGCGTCCAAGTCGGGGGGCACCGTCCAAGTCTAGGCGCCCACAGAAATGAGCGCTCTTCAAGTATAATAATTCCAATTCAAAAGCGATATTCCGTGCATCTAAAACAGAAATGCTCAGGGGGAGCCAAGTCATGGAGTGAAGATGACACGGCTGGAGCGAATGTGAAATTGGAAGAGTTAAATACCACCAAAAGTGTTAAATTTGGCCGTTAGATTCAGGCATAAAGTTTGGGAAGCGTGAGCCAATACACTGACATTAAAACGAGTCCAGCCACAGGCCTTTGGACCAAAAAACAGAAAGAAGAGTCATGCCAAGTCATAATTCAAAATGCAGCAAACTAACTGGATATTTATTTGCTATAAGGAATAGAAGAATTGAAAGGAATCTTAATAATTATCATAAACTTATCATATTTTTTGGGAACAATACAAAGTTGTCCAAGAATTATAAGATAACATAACCTTTATTTGTCCCACAATGGGGAAATTCCAGGGTTGCAACAAAGGGTACAGAAACAGATTATGCACAGTATAATAATAAAAACAGATAACTTAGAAAGGAGTGTCATAGAATTGCGCAGGAGTGTCACAGTATTGCGCAGGAGTGTCACAGTATTGCGCAGGAGTGTAACAGTATTGCGCAGGAGTGTCACAGTATTGCGCAGGAGTGTAACAGTATTGCGCAGGAGTGTCACAGTATTGCGCAGGAGTGTAACAGTATTGCGCAGGAGTGTCACAGTATTGTGCAGGAGTGTACAGTATTGCAGGCAGTATTGCGCAGTCACAGTATTGCGCAGGAGTGACAGTATTGCGCAGGAGTGTATTGCAGGAGTATTGCGCAGGAGTGTCACAGTATTGCGCAGGAGTGTAACAGTATTGCGCAGGAGTGCAACAGTATTGCGCAGGAGTGCAGTACAGTATTGCGCAGGAGTGTCACAGTATTGCGCAGAGAGTGTGTACAGTATTGCGGAGTGTCACAGTATTGCGCAGGAGTGTCACAGTATTGTGCAGGAGTGTGTATTGCGCACAGTGTGCGCAGGAGTGTAACAGTATTGCGCAGGAGTGTAACAGTATTGCGCAGGAGTGTCACAGTATTGTGCAGGAGTGTCACAGTATTGCGCAGGAGTGTCACAGTATTGTGCAGGAGTGTAACAGTATTGCGCAGGAGTGTCACAGTATTGTGCAGGAGTGTCACAGTATTGTGCAGGAGTGTCACAGTATTGTGCAGGAGTGTAACAGTATTGCGCAGGAGTGTCACAGTATTGCAGGAGTATAACAAGTCATCTCTAACCATACTTCTGAAGTCACTATTTAAATCTATCCAACTCGTCCCTTTGGCACAGTGCTGGTGTTCACGTTTTAAATTCAACCTTAAGAAGTGGCTTAAAGAGGTGTGGAGTCATTAGTGATCCGTCTGTAAGACTGATGTCAATTGTAAATATTTAAATTTGGATTTGGATTGCTGATGAGGTGTTGGTGATTGATATATCTTGCGTTTATTATCGTTCATCGTTGCATGTTGCATGGAATCACCAAAGCAAGTTCCTAGTCTGTGCTTTCTGTTCACTGACAATGGCAATAAACCTTTTCTGATTCTGATTGGTTGTTGGAATTTGTTTGTCTTTTTTAAACTGTATTTTAAAAATGACATGGGCCGTTCTAAGGATTACCTGCACACCGTGAACCGGCTGTCACTTTTTCTCTGCCCAGGGACGACAGATGTGGCTATCTCTGGTCTGTGCAATATATTTATCGTGCAATGTCCCTGTCGAATAAAGAAATGCTTTTTGCGTAAACTAGCACAACTTCAGAACAACATTTACAAATCTATTAGCAAATGTTGGCTAATACAGCTTCAACCAAACAACAGAGACATTTTTAATTATCTTTGTATGCTCCCGTTCCTCTGTAACAAGCAAGTTTTTTAAGTCAAACATAAGACATAAAAGACAAAAAAACAAACCAGCGAGATAAAAAGCACTTCTTTTTTTCTCCTTAAATGGTCTGTAGGTATTTACACTAATTAATATATGTTTCATTCCTTATAGCTACAAACTGCTGCAGACTGTTAATACAACACAAGAACTGCACTTTTGGAGATGATTCGATTCTTATTTCAGGAATCAGAATTTGTGCAAAACGTTGCCTGTTTTCCTGTAATTTGAGGACAAAACTTTGACCGCAGTTTCTCAACCCAATAAACGGTGACTTGATGAAGATGTAATTTAATGTTCATGTTTTGTCTGATCCGCTCATGCACTGGCCTCCACCCCAAATCTCTTTGACAAAGTCTAATCAGCCATTTCAAGCCCTTGGGTGGAGATTTTCCATCCTTGATAAACTCGTTACCAAACCATCAAATGTCAGGCTCCTTTTTGACATTTGAAAGACTGATTAGCCCGGCAGAAAACTAAACTAAAAAGCAAAACTGACCATTTCATAGTCCTTACTGATGTCTCTTGTTTCATGCTGTCTTCAAAGCAGCTTGGCAGTCCGGTCTGAATGATAAGAACGTGCAAAACGCTGAGGAGTATCCTGGATGCTGCTGACATGGCCCTGTTCCATCGAGCCCAGGCCAAAAGCTCCAGGCAGAGGAAGAGCACGCCACAAAATCAATTTCCTTTTGTTGAGTCACCATCGCCAACCCCTGCTGTTTGGAACCAATTGCATTTGTGATTTCTCAAACATGACCACGTGTATATGTCTCAGTTACAATGTTTTTCAAATGGAAATCATAGTGGCCTCAGTATGCATGGTGGAAACAGGCGAGCAGCAGTGGAAGAAGTACTGACACGGGAGCAATTATTATTATTGACAAAAGGCAGCGACTTCATTAGGGCTGTAGAAGAAACATTTGCATCGAATTAGTTGTATCGCAAATGATTACACAGTTGGTACATGCACAAGGTCCCGTTCCAAGCCAACATATGTGATTATTTCATTATCACTATAAATAATTTCTTTAAAAAATAAAAACACTTTAAAAATATTTGAACATGTTTTTATCCCTCATTCTTTCAGAAGTGGTTAATGAAAAAAGTTAAAATGGAGTATATTATTGCTATTTTCAATACGATTTGCCAATGAGACACAGTTTTTTCTTATTATTTCTAATGTAGTAGCTACATTTTTGCTAATCTCAAGTAAGAAAATGCTTTTTTTTTCTCGTTTTAGGTAAAGCAAGACATTTTAGGCTTGTTCCATTGGCAAATCTTTAAGACAAAATATACTCAAATCTATGTATACTACTAAATTCCAGCACTTATCCACATATTATCTTATTTAAGATGGTTTATCAGTGTTTACCAAGATGGCCCACTTAAAAAACAGTCATGTCGTGTATTCAATCCATTTCCTTCTTTTCAGGCATGGATTTGCTCTGAGGCCAAAAGTATGACACAAAACTTGTAGTGCCGCCATTCCTTTTTGCTATAATTCACCATCTGAGAGACCGTCCACGCTTTAACGTGATGAAAATGCAACACTGACAGGTCGTAATAGCCAGAGGGGACACACGGCTCCTTTTCCATTGACACAATAACTCGCACACTGTCTTTTTTTCGTCCAGAGGAAATGAAAAGCACATATTGGCAGGTAGAAGCCATCGAATGTAAAACCTGCACATTGGGGAACAGACCGGACAGGTGTAAATGAAAAGTTGTCAGTCGCAAACAAGCGCTGTTTTGGGCTCTCCCTTAGCTATAGGCGACTCAGCTTGACCTTTGACCCCTCTCCGGAAACTTAAGGAGGCTACTGCGGTGGTGATGAGTGCGGGAGATGACAGACCCCCCCCCCCCGTGTGATTTGCTGTCACACAATTCCTTGAGGATGGGAAAAGTGTGCCAAAAGAGGATGTAATCATAGAAAAATAGCACCTTGGTGACAGGAGAGCTGCTTCCCTATGCATTAACAGGAGCAAGGCCAGAGCAGGTTGTGTCTATAGGTTCTGATGACAATACAGCAGAAAGTTATTGTGATATGCATGACTAGTTTAATGCAAATACATGATTTTGTATCAGACAGGCAATTTCTACAGTCACAAAGCAGTAGTTCATGTAGAAAATGAATACTGGTCAATTACTATAATTACTGAGCTATACTATTTGGCGTTTTGGTTTGAAATATGCAAGTTGATGTTCGGATGTCTCGAAATTTAGTAGATTCTGAACATTTGAGACTCATTTAACTGCATAATCAACAGTTGCAGCACAAGTTTGAGAGTCACATAAACATCAAATAACTATAATTTAGGCGTGGAATTTTCAGCCTGATGCCATTTCTGTTGCAACTTTGTCCATTTAACACCTAAACGGAAAACTATTATCTCTACGCGATGGCGGTGGCTTGCAATCTCAGCTTGGAATAGAGCGATTGACCCATCCTTTAAAGCTGCTGGGTAAGGCCGCACTTATCCTGCAGTTATTTACATAATAGAACATTCTCTGATAGTGCCACTTGTGTCCCCATTTCACCCTGTACTAGCCTGTCAAATAAAGCTTAAAGGACAAAAAAGAATATCCTTTGATTCCCTGATCCCCGTCTTCGAGATGTTGTTTTGTCGGAATTGTTCAACAGAATGGCATAAAACTATGCAATCGCCATGGAGACAGGCAGTTTGCATGAAAAATCACGAATCAATGTAAAACACTTTTTTTCTTCCTTCATGCATCACTGCTCGGGTAACTTGTCAGGAGCAGGGGGCGACCGCAGATTTCGGAAACCCATCTCAAGATCTTTTTCCAATCTTTTGGCCTTGGTCAAGGGCTACCTTCAAACGGTGGATTTCATGCGTTGAAACCCGAAGGAAACCCACCCAGACACAGGGAGAACGTACAAAGTGCACACAGAAAACCTCAGAAAAATACCTGGTCAAATGCAAAAGAGCATTCCACCAACACTGCAGACACAGCATAGTATAACACTGCTCTTGCAATCACGCGTTATGGAGAAGATTTATCGGTTTTAATAATACATGCTTGGCTTTGGATGTCAACATGAATCCCGCAGTAGTTACGTAAGTGCGATGTGAATGGTGTCAAAAGTGAGGCAGCGAGTATTTCCTTGCTGGACAGTGTTTTTCACCCAGATGTGGGCCCAGCGAGGCGCGCGCTGAATGACTAAACACGCTTCTTGACCTTACACACCTCCCGCTGTTTGAGCGGCCCCACCTCATCGCCGCCGGTAAATGTTGGCATTAGCATTTTGGCATTTCCAGTGTTTGTGCTCGTTTACATTTGCGATTTGTGCAGCGCTTCAGAACAAATGGGAGCAAATGGGTTTTATATATCCAGGAATAGGACAGGTTGGAATGCTCAGTACAAGAACAATCCAAGGTGAACAAATGGTGTCAGATAAATTGTGTCAGATAAGGGCCTTTTGTGTTGACTTTGAATAATAACAAAAATGTGCCGCATCAGCCCTACAAATGTCTTAAGTTGAGGTTCAAGTCTAACAAAAAATGTAAATGGATCATACAATTATCTCAAAAGTGAAGATCATTTTATATATAAGCGTCAATTCTGCTCATTAGCTATTAGCACATGTACCATAATGAGTAGGGATGGGACGATATTAAAATAGTACGTTCAATACTGATGTTTGTGTTTTTTTTGGGAGTTTTTTTCTCCAATGATTCAAAATTCAGAGCTATAGTCTATTAATCAAACCAAATAAACATCAACCTCTTGACTTAACCGCCTACGGACTACATTAATGCATATTGTAATGTATTGAAAAGTTATGTTTAATTTAGAAAATGAACAGAAAGAGTATGTAATTATTATCGAAAACGTGTGGGGGAACGGATGAAAAGAGGCACTCGAGTTGTATAATTCCCAGGTCTATTTTAAACGATAGACTACACTTCGATATTCTATTTCTGCATAAATCTCCAAAACAACAATAGTTACAATGGATGGGCACAATTCAGCTTTACAGGGACAATAGAGACAATAAGGCACAAAGTTTCCATATTATTCCTTTGTATAAACTGTAGTGAAATCATATAATTTATCATGTCGATTTAAAATAAAGCACCACAAAACATCTGTCTGTTTATAAGCAGCTTTAAACCATCTTGGCAAAAAAAATACAATTAGCTATATTTAATTGTTCAGCCCGACATTATCTTTATTATCATTATATAATATTACAGCTTTTTTTTGGGTATTATTTTTTAAATGTCTCAAAACACCGAATAAAAAGCCAAATAACTTTAACTTTCTTCCCTTCAACCCCTGATATATTTTATTATCTGATTAGAATAAAGTTTGAAATGGCATTTGAAGTTCATAATTTCCGTCCTGAACTTTTTCGGACTGGGGTTACAGGATGTCTTGGAAACAGACACGCTCCCTGCCCTCTGAAGCAGGTCAAAAGCTCACTTTTCACTGATCTCATTACAGACAGTGGCATTTCATTAGCCAGGACCTATCATAAAGCACCATTATCTCTCCATCTGATTGAGGCTGCTCCTCACAGCCTCGCAGGGCCCACTATAAATGATGGCTAATCTAATCCTGGAGCTCGGCAGGTCCCAAGTGAGGAGACGAGAGAGAACAGGGGGGGAAAGAATTTGGAGGTGTAATGAAAAAGCAAGAAGGTGTGAGGTATATTTCTATGTTTCTTTATTAACTTTTGATGCACTCGAATTTAAATTGAAATCGCAACCCCCTTAGGCTCAACTCAAAAAAGGACATAAACTTCATTTGCATCTTTAGCTTCTTTTGAGACAAAGCCATTTGGAATCATGTGGTTATCAAAGAAGGTTATCAAATCAGCGCTAATGACAACGACGCAAATTGCCATATTAAATGTCAATCCAATAAAACAGACAAATTAAAACGGGAGTGTATGTTTTGAACGTAAGTGAGTGCATCAGACGGGACAGGATTTGGAGTCAGAGAGGCCAGACAGACTTGGTTTGCACACAAACAACAAACTAATGGATAAGACAGTGAATGTATGAAAAATGCTAAATACCTCGTTCATTGTAGAGCTTATTAGATGGATATAAACTGTAACTAGTCAAAAATATGTTGTTTTGTAATTATTTTGGAGCAGGCTGACCTCATAAAAATCGATTTGAATTCAATTAACTTTTGTATCTCTGATGGATACAATCGTCCTCCGAGGGAACGAACCTCTGTGGGGGAAACGATCCATTCATTTTAATTTCATAAGAGCTGCTATATTACCCACAGGAGCAAACACAGACTTTAGGAGTTATATTGTGCCAAATACAGACAAAACACATGGACAAAAATAAATACATTTGCATAAATATCAGATCATGCTAACAGTAGCTGCGGGCTAAACGCTACGGCAGTGCTAGCGCCGCCTGCGGTATTTTAACTGCTACAGGACAATCCATTTACTTTTCTGAGGTAACACTACATCAACCGCCTCAGTTAAGACTCAAATGTGACTCGATTTGAATTAGTTGTGCTTATACTACAAATAGCGCCCCCTTTGGAGAAACTAACGTCAACATGGTGCCGTGGACGTGTCGTTTTACTATTATGAGCTCGATTATGTTCAAACGCATTCATGACACAGTGGGAAAGAGAGCGAATCTGTAAAAACAAAGCACGGCACCAACAGTGATGTGACGCGGGCAGATTTGCAGCACGTACAGGTGTGTCCCTCTGCGACAAAACAACGCCCTTCATACCTATTTCTAACCATCCATAACGTATTCTAGTTTTCACGTATCATTTATGGCTTTACAATGCATTAACATTTAGAATACGTGCCTTTTAAACATTCATATGCCGGTGTAGGAACCAAAACTGTGCAAACAAATGAAAGATAAATGGGGTTCGGACTGGGATTGAAATTAATGTGAATGGGGGAAAAAACAAACCAGGTTTTAAACATATGCAAACACCGGCATCTTTGGACAGTTTTAGTTTGTCTGAAATCGTGGTGTCAACTCGAAAGTGTGCTATTAATCCCCAGAAAATGTCTTGAAAAAGGGGGAAAAAGGCTGCATTTCCCATTGAATCAACTGAGTTTACGCCCATTCTCTCCACTATGATGCATTGTAGACTGTATCAAACAAATTAGAATATGCATGTATGTATGTGGCCATTGTATAAGTCTTAGAGTATAACAAAATGGCATTTAATAATGTACAAAAATGGCTGTGGAAATGTCGTGCCTAAGAGGAAAGCTTCATGACGGCGTAGGAGTTCTGACCTCTCAACCTTTTCCACTGGAGTAGGAGGCATGTGAATTAACTCAATTACATCCAACTGCAACCTTACGTTATCGGCTTTAATTAACAACAGCAAACTGACCTGCTATTACAATGATTAATGGCTCCTTCACACAGCAGAAGGTTCGAGGGCATTGGTATAAAAGTGAAGAGATCTCTTATACATGGCAGAGGAATCCACAGCTCTGGGTCTCTCGTCGTATTGTATTTCATAGACACTGAACTGAAAAAAGGAACAGCAGACAGACATGCATGAACATATATGAATATATATGAGCAATTACAGACATGTTATTTCAGATTGTGTCAAATTGCAGTGCAGGCCCCGTGGTGTATCTTGTTAGGGATGTTGAAGAAAATTCTTTGCACTGGGTATAAACCATCATGATGGGCCTGCACTACATGTTCTCTATGATAAATGCACATTACACATTTTTGAGGGGCCCTTTCCTGAACTAGGACATTTTACCCTTTATTTCCCAGTCCTATGCCGCTGCAATTAGTATCCACATTTCTAAAACATATGACATTAGTATGTTAACATTGTCTTTTATCAAATGATTATGTTTATGTTTGGAAAAGTGACATAAGTGAGTAAGATATACTGTAGACTGGACAGCTTCTGTAGCCACAGCTGCCCTAAGGTTGACAGAAACATGGCTTCTATTCCGCCTGGTGGACTCCCCTGGTTGACTCCATGGAGATAGATAAGTTTAATGCCACGCTGTGTAAAATTCTAGTCAAAACAACAGACAGCAGACAACAAAGACGGTTATAGAGGCAGAAATCTCTACTTTTGCCCGTTTCTCAGACCCATTGAAAAAGAGGACTCCATCTCACGGGTTTCTTACCAAATAAAGGTTAATGAAATAAATAATAATCATAAACATGTCAAATCGAACGTTCCTTCACATACACATGAATGGGCAAGCCATGTTAAAGTATAAAAACATATTTGATGCTAGTTTTACACGCTATTTTTTCATCTACAGTGAAAGGGTTTACATACTCAACAGTGGCTTTAAAACGAGGCTTTGGCGTCTCGTGAATGTGGTCGACGGGTTGGTTCTCGCAAACACACTGGATTATTCATAACCAGCTAATGCTAAAGGCTATAGGGAAAAACACAGGGGACCGCTCCAGAGACTAGCCGAGTTGCTAAGTGTTTCGTGAGCATGAGCATCGAACGCCGCGTCCGTATGTCTATGTCAGACACTCCACAAGAAAAGCACTATATTTATAACATTAGGCATAAACTTGTGCTTAAGTGTATTCATAGCTTTTAGAGTGATGACATTTTTTTAACTCTTGCCATAGCAACTGATAAATCAATACAAAATGCTACATGTTTTGACGCATGCACGGTCAAAAGCGCCAACATTGGTCCACGTCTAGAAAAAGGACAATGAAAGCCATTTATGTTGAGTACCAATTCCATCTCTTTGCCTGTCCTCATGTTTCGAGTGTGGTCCCACATTTCTGAAGCCCCTCTGAGCCACCTGCGCGCGTCAGTCTGTGCCAGGCTTTGAAGTGTTAAGTACCGTCACTCTGCTCGGCTCATTACTGCTAAACATTTCTACCTTCTGCTACTGACGTGAAATCGACCAAACGGTGGAAGGAGAAAGCCCCCCAGGATGATACGCTGTCAATACGCAGAGCGAGAATGTAAATACAACCTTTGTTCTGGCGCCAAGAATAGACACGCGGTCTGCACATGGAAGATTTCATTGATTACATGTTCAAAGAGAATGCACATCAGAATGGGATGTAGTAAAAGTACTATAGTAATTATTCAAGATTTTTTTTTTTCTCTCTCTTTCTCTTTCCCCGTTTAGATTTTTCTACCCATTGCTGTCCAGTGTTTTTTTTTATTTTTTTCAGATTTTTACACTGGAAATGAATGATGGGCGATACCACTAAAAAAACATCAAGATTTAACGATTATTCACGATTATTGTGACTAAACAACAGAGAAATCTTTAATTTTCTTTCATTCCCGTGGTCAAGCATGTTACTGTTCCTAAAGTTTGTGACCGGCTTTAAGAAAACGAACTTTCTGAAAGACTAAATAAAGTGAAATATGACAATAATAGCCGGATATAAAAAGTTATTTACATTTAAGTCTATTTTTTGGACGATTGATTGAACCAAAAAAATTTAGCTTTTAAAATGTTCACGATTATTATTTTTTGGTTCTCACTATTATATTTTGACCTGAATAATCACGATTATCGATTAAAAATGCTATCACAGAACAACCCTTCCTATAATTTCACTTCCTGTTTGTAATTGATGACATCACACTAGCAAACAAAACTCATCTAATGTCACTTTATTTATTTATTTGACAGATTAAAATATATGAGAGCACCTTTATTTTGTTGAATTAATATTTGGAGGGTCATAAACGTTTTTGTTAGTTATACATAAACTTTGACTGGAATGAGTGTACCTAGTGTGATGTCACTTCCTGTCATTTTCGAAAGGTTTTTCAATGTTTTCTCCAGAAATACCTACTCGATTGGTGTAAAACTATAATTGATATTAATAGACGAGATAAAGTAAACATTTTAAAATCGTAAAAACCTGTCATAGGCACTTTAAATCCCTTGTCTAATTCTGATGTTGAATCATTAACACGGAGTAAAAGGCATTGTTGTAAACCAGACATAACGTGTCTTTAACGTGTCTTGAAAATGTAATGCTGATTCATTCCAACGGTTTGTTTTGTTTTTTACTTTTGTTTTTAATAGTTTTTTCTGTCCTGAAGGCTTTATTTGACAGGGCAGCTGTAGCATGAAATGGAGAGAGAGAGAGAGGGCAGAGATCGTCCGCACATGGTCGAGGCCGCGGAGTGGACCCACAGAACTGATCATCTTTTACAAGTCAAGGTTTAGGAGAAGTCACATCAACATCTGCGCTTCCAGCTTGGATACAGACATAAGAGAATCTTAAACTCGGATGTGCCAATGTAAGAAATATTGCTTTAGGGCGCCTGGAGGGGAAAACATTTACCGTACGGAATACAATATGTGCATTTCACTTTGAATTAAATTGCTGTGATGATTGTACTTTTTAATAATTCAATTCACTGTAATCCAACTGTGGTCTACGAAAGGAGGCAGCAAAAATGTATATTCTTTGTCCTGAAACCAAAAATAGACTGTTTAAAATTAAACATGCTGCAATAGTTTATTATACCTTTTTGAGCTGAATTAACCGCGGCATGCGTGCAATTTACGGCATGGCAAGTCGTTACATAAGATTAGTGATTTTTCCATGACGTCTCTATGGGACGCTCCACTCCAATTTAGATCTGGGTCTTAGTTCTACCTGCGAGAGAAGAGAACTGATAATGATGCACATGCCTTGTTATGTGGGCCATTGTCATCCATATTTCAAGGTGCAACATGTAACTTTTCTGGTGGGGAATCTGCTGTCTCCAAGGAGATAATGTTGCTCTGCCTAGAATACTCCTCAGAACGTATTTATCATGCATTTATTCAATTAAAGGTGTTTTTACTGTTCAAAACACCTTGAATGTGGCTGAAAGTGTCTCCACAGATGTGACCTGTACCTGTACCTTAACCTAGTGATGTCCACAGGCTTGTTTCCGTGGGGATGAGTCAAATGCCCTACTGTGGAACATTCCAGGCAAAGCAACCCTCCACCAGAAAAGACAATGCATCTGAAAGTAGCTCGGCTTAAAATAAAATGCAAAGTTTAATGTGACAATTCAAAACGATTTGCTAAATAAATAATGAGCTCTTAATTGGATTTTGCTGCACTGGTGACCATCTTAATAAAACATAACATCATTCTAGTAGAACTTGACTAGCCAGACTATCAATGTGCCAGTGGTTTTCACAATTTGCCTCCCACTCGCGGCTCCACTTGTGTCTAATAAGGGCCTGGATATTAATGCCTGATATGAGCTTCATCTAGCGCTAAGAGGCCACAATGTGATTAAAGCGGGTGCATTTTTCTTCCATAATCTTTTACAGTACAGTAAGCTCGTCATGCGTTCCATACACCACTGAAGAATGTGGTTCTTCTCATTTTTAAACAACTTTTAAAAAATAAAATAAATAAATAGATCATGTAGTGTTCATGATCAAAATGGAAAAGGCGTAAATGACACCTGTGGTAAATATTCATCACAGTTTTCAGTTTGTGAAGAATGTGATGTCATCAATATGCGACATGCCATTGAAAGCACAGAGACGGGTCCTGTCCCAACACTCACACTGCAAATGCGTGTTCACGACAAGCCTCTGAAAGGTGCGGGGGGGTCACGGTTCTAAGAATGTTTTGATCTGCGCTGCACCGTGGGCTTCTCTCTGCTCTTCAGTGAGTGTGGAGCGATGCAAGTACCTAATTACCCACAATGCATTTCATTATAATGGTTTCAAACGGTGCAATGATCCAAACTAAACTGAGCTGTGGCTTTGAGATTCAGCTGCGGTTTGACAACACACTGAAAGCTGTTTTACGCTGCTGTTTTTCTTTGCCGCATTCACAACGCTCTGAAGTGCAGATTGGTCAGAAAATGTGCGCAGTGCGAGTACAATTAAGCGACACAATTTTCGAACAATTTAAATGATGATTCAACAAAATAAAGGTGTTATACGGTCATATTGTTTGTCAAATCATAAATATTGAGTAATTTATAAGATTCTGGCTCTTGTTTAGAGTATGGTTGCTAGGTAACAGTTGTGGGACTACCTCTACTTATGTCATATTTGCTGCCCATGTCCAACCAAGAAGTACAATTATAAACTTTACAAACATGGTGGACAAACAGGCAAAATGTTGAGCAACATCTGAAATATAATAGTGTAGTCTAATCATATAGGCTTTAAAGGTGCACTATATGTAACTTTTTTACTAGAGTTACATATAGTGTTTATCTGCACGGAGATGTTACTTTTTTGCCGGCCAAGGACGGTTCTAGGCATTTGGTGGCCCTAAACAAGATTTAGGTTGTGGCCCACTAAATGACAAACACTGTTAATAAATATATGGACATAACGGAACATAATATTATACTTGACTATACTATACTAAGACTTGAAGCGCTATCAAAATCCAATGCAATATCATAATTAAGAAAAGAGGGGTGTGCTGGGGGTAATATTTTAACTCCCCTTTGGAATAGGCGACACACTCCAATAAAGGTCGGACGAAACGCAGCCCTGTTTATTAATCACACTATAATGGAACCAACCATAGTCTTACACTGTGCAGGTTTCTTGTTGTCTCAAGTTATATAATAACTAACACTGCATTATTATCTGAAATATATTGCAAAACAACATTTTAGTAATTTAGAGACAAGTTTGTGGCCTTATAAAAGTGCCGATGGTGGAGAATAGACTGTACAGATTCTTCTGTTGCATCAGCCCTGCAGGATCTGACTTAGGCCGTTTTTGTCACCTGTTTCCTGTTGTCAGAAGAAAGTCAATAGCTCCAAATGTTTTCCATATATTTTTTGGTATAATTTTGGCTTATGCTGAGAAGGTGTTGTCACTAAGAATACTTTCTGTGGGTAAAATACTATGGTGCAAGTAGACTTTACTGTTGTAGCAGTCTGTCCTTCGTATAAATAATCACTGTGAGAAATAGAAATAGCTCTTCAAAAAGAAACAGTTAAAAACCATAACACTGGCTGTCATTTATAGATGCTGCTTTGAATCAAGAAGTTCAATACTCAAAATGCAATGAGATGCCCACAGCTTATTGCCATAATTACATTAAACAAGCAGGACTGGTATATTAAAATGACAGTCATTCTAGACAAATTGCAGTTTACCAGATATCTTCAGGGTTTTCTGGCTCAAACTGATGCTTTTCTTATTGCTACAAATTAAATCTAATGCAAAATTAAAATTATTACCGAATTTGACAAAAACCATACGTATTTTACAACTATCCAGTCTTACCTGCAGACGCAATACACTGTGTTTTAACTGTCCGTGTGACCTATAGTCTCTACAAATGGTGTGATTTTTACAGATCACTCACCCCTGCAGTGTGCCTCTGTGAGTGAATGTAGTTAGTGTATTATCTGCACTGTATATATATATACTACAGTCTGGGTGCAGCTGTACTTTAAATGCTAATTTAACTGTTCATTGTCTTGATAAATACATAAATAAATTAAATACATGAAATAAAACTAGTCTTACGTTTTGAATGCCAAAGTGAATCTCTTCTTTTCTCCTCAAATCAAGATCCATTTATTTCAAAAAGTAAATACCGTAATTAGGCTTTTTAATCGACAGATCTAAAGGCAACCATGTAGCCTGTAAATAACATTGGTTTCCACATTGATAAGAAGGCCATGGTGCTAAGTCAAAATGGACTAAAAACGTCTGACATCTATAGACCTAAAACTGCAGTGGGCTTTCAGACAGCTTGGTCAACTTTGCAACAAGAACGGAAACAAAAATACTTGAGTTGTTGCATCACCAACAGCAAAGAAAGCAATCATCTGTAACATTTTAATAATGTCCCAAAGTGAAACGATCTAAAAAGAAGCATGCACATTTCAGTGTTTACATAGAAGACATGACTGTAATTCGTTTTAAAGATCTCTTGTGAGGTGCAGACTACAATGTGTAAGCAATGATTGCATCACACCTGAGCCGAAGAATGATTGTTTTTTTTTATCATGAAATGCAGTGTGGCAGATGCTGCTGCCCCTGTCAGGCTTTTGGAGCACAATGAGCTTCAAAGGAAGACTATATAGTCCCACGACAAAACAAAAGCTTTTATGAGTTTTGACAAAAACAGCAGTTCAGTGTCTGGGGTAGCTCCGGTCTGCACCTGGAGATAACACTACAATATAGAGGGTCTTTATCAAGCTCCCTTCATAAGGTTGCACTCATGTTCTGCAAGTGTCGTAGTACTCAAGACCGGCCTCCAGACTATTTTTTTAAGGTCATGGTCTCGTTTCGGACTCAAGCGCATTTTGGCTCGGTCTTGGTCTTGAGAGCTCTTGGACTCTTACTCGAAGGTAACATGTCTCGGATTTGTATTGGCTTTGATTAGTACATTAAAATTCATCTTAGCTGTTGAAGTTTAGGGAAATGGGCGCACATTTCTGTTTTCAGCAACATACGAAAGCTAAAAAAGCTACGAAAAAGCAGGGACTCCGTCCCCCACTCTCACACGTTTGCCTCGGGTTTGGGACGAGTCACAGCTTTGGCCACTGCCTGCACATATGCGCTCCTTCTCTCTCCTCGTACCTCTGCATCTCCGTGGGTCTCCTCTCTCTGTCCAAGTCTAACTTGTAAAACTACCTGCAAGATTGCTCATTTGGCGATGCAAAGCCTATCTGAAGAATTTGTTTAACATTTATATCGGCTCCTTTCCCATGCGCACCCATGCGCTTTTGACGGTAAATGAGGGCGCAGGAGTGATTGAAGTGATCTACAATGACCCAGTAACACGAGTGCGTCTTGTAGAAACACCTCTTTTACCGCAGTTTTTCTTTCATAAGTGCCAGTTCTCCGCTGTCTGTATCCAGTCAGGTGATTGACCCGCCCACTGTCGGCGCGGCTGAAAGAAGAGGAGAGGGACAGAGGACAGAGGGAGAGAAAGAAGGAGAGTTGAGAAGTTAAGTTTATTCATAAAGCGCATTTAAAAACACCACAATGGCCCAAAGTACAAAGGCAATACAAAATGCAACAAAACATACAAGACATGTAAACTTTTCTGCTCAGCTTGTGTTAAAAGCCAGTGCAAACTAAAAGGTTTTTAACAAAGATTTGAAAATATTCAAAGATTGATTTGTCCTAATACTCAGAGGAAGACTATTCCAGAGTCTGGGACCAGCTACTGCCAAAGCACGGTCTCCTCTGGTTTTTAACCGTGACCTCAGAACATCCAAGGTCATCAGATTGGCTGATCTTAATGCTCTACCAGGAAAATGGACAGACAAAAGCTCTGAAAGATAAGGAGGAGCCAGCCCATTCAAACATTTGAAAACCATCAACAATATCTTAAAATCAATCCTGAAGCTGACAGGGAACCAGTGCAAAGAAGCCAGCACAGGAGAAATGTGATCATATTTTCTGGAGCCTGTGAGCAAACGAGCAGCCACTTTCTGGACTCACTGCAGGCGGGGGATGAAGACCCTTTCTAAGGTCAGTGCGGTGGAGATATTCTTTCACCTTAGCGAGAGAGTGAAGTTGATAAAAAGCAGATATAAAAACTTGGCCAAGTTGCTGGTCAAACTTAAAAGAGCCATCGAAAACAACACCCACATTTCTGGCAGACGGGTGGCAGAAGGAACCCAATGGCCCCCGACAAGTTTTAGCATTTACCAAATCACCAAATGCCACAATTTCTGTCTTTGAATCATTTAACTTCAAAAAGTTGAGAGCCATCCAGTCTCTTACATCCTGAAGACAGTTTAACAGGGTTTTGGCACTATCTGAGCTTGGTTTGATCATCTGCAAAACTATGAAAAGAAATGCTGTGTCTTCTAAAAATTGACCCCAGGGGCAGCATTCACAGAGACAACTATAAAGGGCCTAAAATGTAATCCTGTGGAAGACGACGGAGGTAGAGGAGGAGAGGGACAGAGGAGAGACAGAGGAAGAGGAGAGGGACAGAGGAGAGACGGAGGGGGAGAGGAGAGGGACAGAGGAGAGATAGAGGGGAGGGGAGGGACAGGGGCGACGGAGGGGGAGAGGAAGGGACACGAGGAAGATAGAGGGAGAGGGGAGGGACAGAGGAGAGACGGAGGGGGAGAGAGAAAGAGGGAAGAGAGAGATAGGAGAGGGGAAGGGACAGAGGAGAGACGGAGGGGGAGAGGAGAGGGAGCAGAGGAGAGATATAGAGAGAGAGGGGAGGGACAAGAGGGAGAAGATAGAGGGAGCGGAGACAGAGGGGAGAGTAGAGGAGAGAGAGAGGAGACAGGGGGAGATAGAGGGAGAGGGAGGGGACAAGAGGGAGATAGAGATAGAGGGGAGGGACAGAGGAGAGACAGAGGGAGAAGAGAGGGAACGAGGAGAGATAGAGAGAGGGGGGCAGAAGGGAGAATAGAGGGTGAAGAGAGGGACAAGAGGAGACATGAGAGGAAGATAGAGAGGGAGGGAGAGGGACAGAGAGAGAGGGAGAGGAGAGGGACAGAGGAGACACTCTGAGGAAAGGAGGAGAGGAGGGACAGAGGAGAGATAGAGGGAAATGGGGAGGGACAGAGAGACACTGTGAGAGGTTTTATTGAATTAAATTAAATGAAAGAAATATCTAAGCATAAACCAAAATGTTGAACTTTTCATTGTGCATTAGAGAGTGGCTTCAGCAAACTTACGTCCTTTCAAAGTGACAACAATCACATCTTTAAGGTCCGAACATCCTACTTTTGGACTGTGGGACAGTTATTTCACTTTTGTGTTATCTTATTGAAATTTTGAGCCAGTTTCTTCTTCATGTGGATAGGCAGCTCTTGTATTACAAGCATTATTCCTCATTCATTTAGAGTAAAGCTTTGTGTGAAAAGTAATATATAATTCTGTGCTCCAGCCTGTGATATTCTGCCTTTTTTTTTTTTTTTTTTTTACCTAACGAATCAATAACTATATCGAGACTAGAAGAAAATCAATAATAGATCAACTAAACGATAAACCTGCCATAGTTCCACTGCTATCACATGTGATAGACAGTTTATAAAGCGCCGTTATTACCCATTCCATTCCCTCCTCCCTCGAGTCTCAGCATATAGGCACAGAGACAACACCGGCGTTGATTTGGGTGATTAGGCGTCTATACCTGGAGTGGCAGACTGCAGAGTTGTGTTGGCTAACTCGTCAGGAGCAGATTAGCGACAGAAGGCAGCCACAGGTGAAGCCCGTGATGGAAGAGGACACCCAAAGGAGCGCTACTAGTCCGGGGGAATCATTATGTTGCAGTGAATGCGCATAAAATATAATTAATGAGGTATGGAAAGTTACTCGACAGACAGAGAGGACGACTAATCTGGATGGACATAGAAGCAGTAATTGGCACGTTGAAACCACTTTTGCCGAGGCTGGAGTTTTGGACCTTCGAGGCAAGTTAAGCGTAAGGAGCGATATAATGACTGCCGAGAACCTTTATTGACATATGGTGACTGCTTTTAGAAAGACGAAAGTGTTTTTGGAAAAAGTAAGAAACATTCATCCTTTTTTGGACATTTTGGTTTACTAATGCCACTGTCTTTGTCTTTTTTTTAGAATCTGTAGAGTTCCGATAACGGCTATGATGATCAATGATCAAAATACGATCACGATTTATTTATTTTTTACAGTCGACGAGTCACAAGTAGTCAAATAATCAGTACGGCCTTATAGCCTATGAAGAGTTCCACAGTATGGCATTAAACTCAACTACTCTTTCTATCCAAGACAAGCTGGGAACACCACTAATCCAAGTTACAGGTCAGATCTGCGGAGAGCAATAAGGTATGTTGGGCAATAAAAACATGTGTAAGCGAATAAATGTAAGATGGATACGTTTAATATCATTCTGAGAGCGCATCCTTCTAGAGTTTGAGAACTTTTTTAAAACACCTGCTGGCTCACAATGAAATACTTTGAGGTTTTGGCAACAGTCAAATTTGTTTGCAAAATGGAAGTATGCACATGTTTATGGTTTTGAACAGAACAACTCCAGTGAAAGTTGGCAGGCTCGCTCTCTTCTCTTTGTGTGTGTGGTGGAGGTGACAGTGTGAAATGCTCTGCTGAGGCCAGTGTCACTCATCAGATTATGAGGTGGCACAACAGCACAGCAGCAAAGGCGCACCTGCTCGGAGTGAGATGGGGAAACGAAACTGAGACTTTTAAAAAATGTGTTGAAAATGTTAAATAATAAATAATGTAGTTCCACTTCCTGCTGCTACCTCCACATGTAATACCACTGCCATTACTGTACTAATAATATAATATCAACCCTCAACTCAGACTTTATGGGCCCTGGGCCAGCTGTGTCTCTCTCTATACAAGAGATGGACAGCTCCATGTGGTTTTCCGGACAACATGTTCAATGTTTTAGATCAGGTTTGTTTCCCTCAGTGAAGAACTATGAGTGACTTTAAAGCTGACTGACTTTTTTGTAAGAGTCTGGGTTTCCCCCAAAGAGTTTATTGTAAAAGCAGCACTTTGTGCACTTTTTGGCACACTGTCTGGAACTAATAATGAAGTACTTAATTTCTTGTCAACCAGGAAGTAAGAGCAGAAAGCAGCGCTCTGTCTGTGCTTGTGTAGTCCACCCCAGTTTCACTTCGCCGTCTGAAAAAAGTGGTTCAAAAAGCATGCACTTGGCAGAAAATTGATGCATGTGGATAGAAATGATGTGACAAAGGGTTTGTGAGAGCTAGGAACTAGTTAGATTTAAATACCTCCTTTTGCAGTGAGAAACTCAGGTACCCCAGCTTTAAAGAGTACCTGTCGACTTTGTTTCGTTTTCAATTGTGAGAACTATGCAACTCGTGGTCGAGTGGATAGCACATATGCCGGCCGAGAGGTGTCGTGGCTTTAAATCCAGTTCTCGACAATATGCTGCATATCATTCCCCAGTCGCATCCTCCTTTCATGATACGCTGTCCTGTCAAATAAAGCCAATGGGCTAAAAAAAAGAAACAAATGAGAGAAAAGGGCAAGAAGACACAGGGAACCGGCAAACTCCACACAGAAAGACCCCACGCCGCCCAGGAGTGGAACCCAGGACCTTCGTCCCTAAAGTAAATGTGTAGAATCCCTGAAAACAAGTGGTAATGACACAACACAACTCCAGGTATGTTTTTGATGAGGATACCATGACAAAAAGCTCAAAAAGTTATAAATGTAACAGTAGGCAGAACAAACATTTAACCACACACCCAACATGTTAAACTAACATCCATAGCTTGTTTGTCCGCCAGTTCAACTGTGTGACCTGATTCAGTCTACAGCAGCATATGGACATGTAGAGGAGCGGACCTCCCCGAGGACGACACGACTCCACGGGCAATGAGCCTTGGAGTGCACAATTTCAAACCACTTCACCAGAAATACAGCAAATTCCCCAGTCCGTCCTTTTAGCCACACACAAGGCTGCGCGGGCTATCTCTGCATCTGCAGCTACAGCATTTACTGTCCGCACTCATGCATCGCTGGCCGTAACACACAAACACACATGTATTATAGATAACTGCAGATAGTACTGCAAATACTTGTATGTAGGAACAACAGCAGAGGCAGGGGAAGGGATTTGTCCAGGAAAGCGCAGGAGTAGGGCACATTGTGATGAATTATACAAGAAACATGCATTGGGAGATTATATACATACAGTGGGCATAAGCTGTAAGTCGAAAAGTTCACCAAAGTCAAACTAGAGAAAGAGGAAAAATATTTATATGCAACTAAATTAGAAAGTCTGTGCTTCCTGCAAATGTACATATGCCCTCCTAAACCAATCATATTCATACACGACGTTCGACTTATGCTAGCAACAAAATATTCCAATGAGTATTATAATATAAGCTCCAAAGCCTGCAGTTTAGACCTCTACAAACGGTCTGAAAAGTTTTGTGAAATTTAATGTTTCAAATGTTAAGGCTATTAGACGTGTTTGAAACATTCACTGCATCCTGTACAGGTTCCTTTTCTTTTTTTTTTTTTTTGAAAACCACAAATCTAAAAGCAATATTTGACAGATTTTTTTTTTCTAATGCGCTGCACATATGCCAGGCTCTGTGCCGGCATCATCATCAGATAATTTCACCCAAAATCACCCATTTCTCCTAGTTCATATTAGAAATAACATTTTTCAGACTTGGAGTTCTTCAGTTGACTTCACCAAAAAAGTCCATATCAACAACTCACCTCTGAAACACAGCCGCTGTGGCCTGAAGATGAAATGTTGTGAAATTGAAACTGAGTGGGAGTGTGTGAAATTGCCCATCAAAGGAGTAAGACAGAGCGAAAATGAGCCGGACAGATTGAGACAGGGGCCAATGGGGTCCTTATGTCGGCTGGACAGGACGTTTAGCACGTCACACGAGGATTTCACCTCTGCACAGAAGTCAACTCATGTCAACAGCTGTACACCAATGAAAAACAACAATTCTTAAATGATTTTAAATATTTTGCATGTTCTTTACTTTCAGCTTTTGTGGCTCGCCATAGCAAATTGTCTGCTGAAGTAATTTGCGTAATGATTTGTGATGTCTTTACCGGCTACATCAATCTAAATTATGTGACACAATGTTATGCCAAACCTTTTATTACAACATAGTTTTAAGTAAACAATAAATTTTATATACTTTTTTGTATACTTTCACAACTTTAAAATTGTATAACTACTACAAAGAAACAGTGTAGTCTACCTCCCTGGGACATATTTTAGTGCCTTCTATAGCTGTCAATCACTAACATCTTGAATATACTTACATAAGCATTTAAATGTACTATAATTATAAAAGTAAATGTAAATGTCAACTTTAATACCTCAAATGGAGAAATAATCAGTGAAATACCATCCCACATTGGTTATTTGAGCGTTTACTTTATTTTCTAATAGGGATGTCGCAAAATTAAATATTATTGTTACAATTACTGATGAAAGATCACGATTTAATATTATTAACAGTGAAATCCTTCATTTTCTTTCATTACCTTTCCTCAAGCTAAAATATGTGACCAGCTTCATGAGACCAGACTTTCTGAAGCGTCAGATGAAAAAAGTACGTAACAGTGTTTGGTGGTTCGATGGACTAGATTGGAAGCCTTGTGTCCGTCAGTCTACCCCAGGGCAGCTGTGGCTACAGTAGTAGTTGACCAGCGCCGATATGGGGTGAATGAATAATGCACAAAAAATGAGCAAAGCAAAAGACTAATGCATTATTAAATCATCTTGACGTCCCCATTTTTAAAACATGTTGCAAATGCGTCTTTTTAATTCCATCCTCCAGCGACACGAAGCCCCTAACAATTCAGACCTTTGCAGTCATTTCGAAAGTAGAGATGCGTCGTCTCCTGCCTGTGGACCCCGCTCAAGTTGTTGTTTAGTATGGTGAAAAAGTACAGTGGTCCCTGAACGCGTCACTGCGAGCTTTGGGCCAAAGCACCAGCAAAGCCCGGAGCCAGAACTGCCATCTGCACGGCCATATGAAGGTCTGAGGAGAGAGAGCGCTTCCACATGGAGGTTCTTAAGCTGCGACAAGCATAAGCCAAAAGTACAGCTTAAAAATAGACCACAAGGTTTTATATTGGCTTAACGACAAACGCTCAGGGATATGTTCTCCAACACCAAATGATGTAACGAGCATGTACTAGAAAGAGATATGTGGAAAACAGTATAGATGTTGTGTTTTGTGTGTATTGTACGCTCCACCACCTGGCAGCATGGGGTACCAAATTTTCAAACTATGAAAAAGGAAGAAGGTATTCAAAAGTTTCTAACTCATTCCTAGCTCTCACAAATCCTTTGGCACGTCACTATGGATACATTTTTTCTGGCCACTAGCACGGCTTTAGAACTGCTTTTTTTCCAGACACAAAAGTGAAGCAGCTCTCATCCCAAAGTGTCCAGAGCGTCATGGTGATACACAGGGCTCTTTTCTTACAAGTTTGAAAAGATATCGTTTTTAATAATTAGATTGAGAAGCATGTGGAGGTCAGATCTTTTTCACAAAGTTCTGCTTTTACAATACACTTTCTGGAGTGGCAAACGTTGTGTAGCCCATCTTTAATGACGTACTGTGGACCATTCTAAGAAGAGCATTCAGGAATAAAATCCAGGATGTTGTTGTGAGCTGCATGTGCTGATTTGCATCTTTGCCTATTATTATTAGTATTGTTCGCGACATTAACCCAACTTGTTCAGAAATATATTATTCGGTAGATTTGGTTCAATGCCAAAACTATCTTCAAGCTGTACTTCAGAATTTGCATGCTTATTCCTCTGAAGCAGAACAAAAGGCTTCAAATCCAGCAGATCCAAATGTAACTGGATCAGAACGACTTTTACGGCGCGTTTGGTCTTCTGCAGGAGCGTATGAGATGGCGAGGGTGGCTGTCCCGTCGGGAGCTATAAGGGGAACGCTGATAGGGGTCAGGAGCAGGACGATGCATGAACACAGGCAACAGGGAAGGGAGTAGAATGTTGAATGCACAGATCTATACCGACAGTGGACAGGCTAATCCAGCACAGGGTACCGTATGAATGAATGAGAATGATTAGCAATAGAACACGGTCTACCTAATCTGGTGAAGCGTGGATACGGGTGACCAGAACAAAGAATATTAAATGCTAATGTAAGTGTCAAGGCACAATCTGCAAACAGACTTTCTTGAGGTTTCTGCCAGCCCAGGTAAAGTTGTTAAAATCATCATCATAATCATAAAAAACAATACCTTGACCTGTGCTTTGCGTTTCATGTTTAAATCATCATCGTATGCCAATATTCTGTTTCTTCTTGTCTCCATGTTATTCCTTTGCCTGGAATGTTCCGCAGTATCCCATTGATCGTGTTCCGTCTCACATTTTTATAGCTCAACAAAGGCTTGAAAAGCATTTATCCAACATGGAATGATTGTTGTTATAATACAGTTTTTGGACTGAAAAAGTATGATATTATCACATAAACATCCAGATTAAAAAAGATTTAGCATGTAGTTTCGCCAATTAACAAAATAATCTTACATCCCCAATGCATATATATCACAAAAACTGTTGATATATATATATTTTTATAATTATTTATCCAACGTACCAACTGTACAATGTTTAAAATGAAAAAAAAACCTACAATTATCAAGTATGTTTCTCATATTTTGTGTGCAGATGGTAACATAACAATGACCCTGCATGGACTCGCTTGGACACGCACTGAAGAACATGGGAATGAACGCGGGAACAAGGCTTGACTAATTGAATTGTGCGTTGTGCTTGTAAACAGATCCTAATCACAGTCCAGGCATCACTGATCTAGGGTAACATACGAGACAGTCGACTATGATGGGCTCAGGTGGGGAGGTTTAAATAAAAGACAGGAAAAGACACAATCTCGACTCTCTTTGTTTGAGCGACTCTTGCTTCCGGTTCATTAGCAATCCAAATGCAGCGGTCGACTTGTGAAGTGTTATTTAGGCACTCTATAATCAAGACGCCGTGGCTTTTAGAAGGAAATGGACAAGTTAAAGTGTTTGTATTAAACGTTTGCACTTTGAGAGCATAAGCGGTGCATAGCAATGGGCTGCAATTTTGCACCAAGGCTAGTTTAGCGTATTTAATTTAATTTAATTCAATTTCAATTCAAGTCTGTTAGCTCTTGGTGTTAGATTTTCTTCCTTTACTAGTTAAATAAGAAGACAACATTGTGCAATTAGTTAACTGTTACAATGTAGGATGGGTCAAACACAAATTTGCCTGCGTTCACTTCTCAATAACTTGTATTTAGAGCGATTCAGGCATGTTTGAGTAACTTTATTCTCCTGCATTCGAATCAGAATCAGAATCAGAAAGGGGTTTATTGCCATTGTCAATGAACAAAACTTCACAGACATAGGAACTTGTCTCGGCATGAAGGTGCAACACTAAACACTGAGCAATAATAAAACAACATATATTCAGTCAAACAAAAGGGCATGCATTTAAGGACAATTTAAAATTACTATAGTATAAAAATAAAAATAGGCATTGCTATGTACACAAGTTTACAGTTAAGTTTAAAGTTGTAGTGCAGAAAGTGACAGTGCAGTGAGTGATGAATAGTGTAGTAGTTAAAGTGGCAGGTGTTTAGAAGTGTTCATGAGTCCAACGGCAGAGGGAAAGAAACTATTCTTGTGGCGGGAGGTTCTGGTCCGGATGGACCGTAGCCTCCTGCCTGAGGGGAGTGGTTCAAATAGTCCATGTCCAGGGTGAGAAGGGTCAGCTGTGATCCGACCTGCTCGTCCCAGAGCCCTGGAGACGTACAGGTCCTGCAGAGATGGAAGTCTGCAGCCGATCACCTTCTCAGCAGAACGCACAATGCGCTGTAGTCTCTTGTTTGTCCCTGGCTGTGGCTCCAGCGTACCACACGGTGATGGAGGAGGTGAGGATGGACTCAATGATGGCCGTGTAGAACTGCACCATCATCTGCGCTGGCAGCTTGGCTTTCCTCAGCTGCCGCAGGAAGTAACATCCTCTGCTGGGCCTTCTTGATGAGGGAGCTGATGGAGGGCTCCCACTTGAGGTCCTGGGTGATGGTGGTGTCCAGGAAGCGGAAAGGAGTCCACGGTGGTGATGGGGGAGTCTGTCATGACGAGGGGGGCTGGGGGGCTGTGACTTTCCTGAAGTCCACGATCATCTCCACTGTCTTCTGGGCGTTGAACTCCAGGTTGTTACCAGTCGCTGCACCAGGACACCAGCCGGATCCACCTCCCTCCTGTAGACAGACTCATCCCCGTCCGAGATGAGCCCGATGAGGGTGGTGTCGTCCGCAAACTTGATGAGTTTTACGGAGTCGTGGCTGGAGGTGCAGCAGTTTGTGTACAGGGAGAAGAGCAGAGGGAAAGTACACAGCCCTGTGGAGCTCCTGTGCTGATAGTCCGAGTGTCTGAGACATTCTTCCCCAGCCGGCACGCACTGCCTCCGATCCGTCAGGAAGTCAGTGATCCACCTGCAGGTGGAGTCAGGCACGTTGAGCTGGGAGAGCTTGTCCTGGAGCAGAGCAGGGAGGATGGTGTTGAAAGCAGAGCTGAAGTCCACAAACAGGATCCTGGCGTAGGTTCCCGGGGAGTCCAGATGCTGCAGGATGAAGTGGAGTGCCAGGTTGATGGCGTGGTCTACAGACCTGTTGGCTCTGTAGGCGAACTGCAGGGGGTCCAGCAGGGAGGAGGTGAAGGACTTGAGGTGGGGCAAGACCAGGCGTTCAAATGACTTCATGACTACAGACGTCAGCGCCACAGGCCTGTAGTCATTAAGTCCAGTGATCCGGGGCTTCTTGGGGACAGGGATTCGAGATCGCGTTTTCCCCGATACACGCCCGCTGCTCAGCTTACGAGGCTTACCCAATTTCATTTCCGGACCTCTGTGATACATGTACGATTCAGCAGTGTTGTGCGGCCATTTTGACACGAATGAGTACAAAAAATGTATGAACTTTACAGGGAGACAGCACTTTGTTGAGATGACATTTACAGTAACGCACTGCAAAAAGGGGAAATCAGACTACTTACTTTTATTAAATAATATTAGATCAATGATGGAGTTTAAAATATGAAATAGCGGTACATGGCTGTCATAGATTATAACTACAGGAGACTTAATATGTCTTGACACAACAACAGGGCACCACTTGAAGCAACAACCGTGAGCTTTGGTCTGGTCATTTCTGCTTTTGATCCAACCAATTTAATCTACAAATGATGTGAAGTTATTCTAAATTCCAAAAAGTCTCAAACTGAACAATATGCATTTCAGTCTTGAGCTATTTAGATTGAATCAAACTGTACATAACCGTACTTGCACTTTCCCTTCATACTAGTCAATCCCAGTGCAGATGGGTTTCAATCATGGACTCCCTGCCGCTCGTGCACTGAACACAGAACATTACTCTGCTTTTATCACCGCACTGCTGCCTCGCTCTGCCCAGCCTCTGCTCTATCCGTCCATCTCTGTCTGGATTTCAAATTGCCTGGGTTATCTCTCTCACGCCGCAGTTGTAAATGGTATTCATCAAACTGCTCCAGTGAGACTGAATAAAACGCCCCCTAAGCGCTCATCGTGAAATCCCTGACAATACCAAAACATTATGTAGCCACGTTCGCGCCAGAGATGAAACAAATGGCCCTTTCAGAAGAGGAGGCAAAAGCAGAAATAGACCAACTAATTATTTTAAATTGTTGCCTATAACAGCTCCCTGTTGAAGGCAACATTTTGAGGACTTTTCCCATTCAAACGATAGGATATTTAGTTTGAATGCATTAATCGCTATGGAAACGAAACGCGTCACATTAGGGGGCGTGGTCTTCAAAATAAAATGTTGTAAACTTCCAAATAAGTGTATGTGGTGATATTCCTGCACTTTTGTGAATATTTTAACGACATGCCACATTTGTCATATAATAAAACCTCAATAAACCTCATCTAATACGTTTAAAGACATGTTTGAATACACATTAGTTGGATTGAGATAGTATTGCGTTAAGGTGATACTCCAAAAATGTATCATCATATAAATATCCCAAGAAAAATCCAAAATGCAACAAATAACTGTATTTTTTCTCTGTGTAAAGTTCATCCTTCACCCACTCGACACTAGGAAACCCTGTGTGACATATGAGCAGTACTTGTCAGAGGTTGTCGTCCCCGGTAACGTTTGCGCCGCTCCATATGTTTCATTTGTTTACTCTGTGATTACAGACGGCCTCCCCAGTCGGTCGTGTTTGTCACCGCGCCGCCCCCTCTCCTTCATCTCCAGCGGCGCAGGCAGCACAGCCACGGGGGTAAGTAAGCTCCACAGGAAATTAGGACCAAGACGAGATAAGATACTGCGCTCATCTGATACAGCGCCTTGGCAACAGTGCAGAGGTGCCAGCCGGGTAAATCTAAAAAGAACTCAACAATGTGTATAAGGACGAGGAGCGTGAGAGAAAAAGGCAGCATACGTCAAGAGCCTATAAGTGTGCGTAAGTTCGAGTACACAGTGCCATCGGATGAGCAGAGAACATATTTTAAGGGGTTTACACACTTTGACTGTTTTCACACTCGATGGGCGGTAAAGTGCACAATCCAATGAAGGACAAAAAAAAATCTGTACTGCTATCAACAACAAATCAAAGCAAATATAACATTGGCGATCAAAAAATGTATGGATGTGTATCGGCTGCTGAAAAAACTACTGGAAAGTGGCAGAATTATGGAGAAGACAGAGCGATGCCATGAGCACTTGGAGTGTTAGACAAATGGCAATGACAATTTATTCAATTTGGAAACGGGATGTTCCCTGCGTTACCAAAGTATCAATACTTTTACTAATTTAGTACCAATACTGATTCATTCAATACTTTCACTGAGAATAATTCAGTATCAATTCCAGAAACTGTCTATAGTAGCTGTGTCTTATTTTATGACTCAGAGAAAGTGAAAGTAATATGCTTTTGATTTTGTGAAATGCCAAAGTAAAAGAAAAAATCGCAATAATGCCCTCAGTATCAGAAATACTGTATCGTGACATGTGAATCGTCCTACGTATCGTATCACTAGATTAAAGGCAATGCACAACCGAATTAACACTGCTACTAAGCTTGTCAAAGTTTATGGATATCTTTGTCCCCGTCATTTCTACAAAAGTGTCGTGTCAAATGCTTCCTTCAAAATTCATCAGCTGGAAATTTGATTCTAATGTATCATGCAGCAACGAATCAACGGGAGTGCAGTTGCCAATACTTGTACATAAGAAAGTAAAAAGTTATGATAAAAAAACTGTAATCATTGTACGAAATGTAAGGTGCAGGAAATACAAATGTTCAAATAATGAATTATTGTCAACATAGGACTTTTAAAGCTCAAAGTGGGAAGAGCAACCATAACTTTAACTCAAGTAAGAGTACTCTTACGGCAAAACCATATGGAGTCAAACACAGATAAGATAAGATAAGATCACCTTTATTTGTCCCACAGTGAGGAAATTGCAATGTTGCAACAAAGGGTACAGAAGTAAGACTAAAACTACTCTTAGAAGTACAACATTGTAAATTACTACTACACAACTTTTTTTTGTGTGCAGTTGTTTATGATTTGCTTATGAATTATTACCGTTTCCTATCACACGATATAGTGCAGCAAATCAAACATGTCGGCCCAATGTTGCACAGCTAACCCCACCTTCATCGTACAGGTCCAAATATTATTTTTCTGAATCACGGCCAGAAAAATGTCTGACAGGCCTATCTATCACTCACTGCTTTATGGGCTTCCACATCATATCCAGATAAAGTCTTATTAAAACAGCCTAAGCGACAAAACTTATGAAACTTCAACCCTTTATCATTCACTCCTTATCTCACTGACACTTATGAAAAAGACACAGCACAAGGGAAACACCTGAGAACTCTCAAGCCTATAGAAGAGCACAGACCATAGCAAAAACTGGTTCAGTCAAATCTAGACGCTGTAACATGCACACCTAATGGTTTAAACATTACAATACAGTGCATAGAGGTCGACTGCGGCGCATATGCAAGGCTCTCTTCGGCCTCTGCGTGGTGAGAGCAATTGCCGGATCTGGCTGAATGTCTTCCCCCACTCTTCACGCACAAGCATTGTACGTAAAACTGTCCTTTTTCAGATCTGGAAACACAAAGCGATGCCTTGTAAAAGTGTGAAAGGCAGTTTTATTAAATACTTAACCATCTTAACACACAACTAAAGACATGCACTGCTAATAGATCATTGAATACAAAAAGAGCTTGGAAAATACTACAAACAACTAAGCAATTATACAGAAAACAAAGTATTAGGAAACTTTATTTATACGTAAAAGGACAGATTAAAATGACAAATCACTCCCAAACCTCCTTTTTGCTGGTGTCCCTCACAATTCTTTAATAAAAACATCCAGCCCTATCAAATTCAACTAGGTCCTGCATCTCTAGTGCAACGAGCCATGAAAACGCGGGACATTTTTATGCAAAGACAGGCTTGTTATGGAGCCTGCCTGAAACGAAATGTTGCCAATCACAGCCAATTGACAAGCCAATTTCCATGTCTGCCTCCTTATCACCTTCCCCTCAGATTTCGCACTGCTCTGTAAATAATGCCTCCCCGTAAATGTCATGATTTGTTTACCTGAAAACTGCCGTCTTTGTTGTGGGCGCTTGTTTGTCCATCACCGCAGTATGAAAAGACCACGAGTGCATGCGGGCTGCAGCCCCGTCTGACGCTCCGACCCCCAGTGCTGAATAAAGCCGTCATGCTGCTCGTATGTAGTTCAGCAGAGAGTCTACTTATGTCAGACGCAAAACAAATATATGAATCACTTCTCGCAGGTTTGCTCTGGTGTTTCTATATGCATGATATTGGGATGTAAAAAGTTGATTGTTATATCGATTTTCATGCTCCAATTAAAGCTGTGGTAGCCAAATGTATTATTTATTCCCCTAGATATTGAAAACATATCGTGTCAAAATCACTGTGTGCTGTCTGCATGTGATTGCGAAACATTTCAACAATGGCAAACTTGAAAATAACTACGTTGCTTGATTCCGATGCTGTTGAGATGAGAGCTGATTGGCTGTGCGTTGGCGGTCACGAAACGCATGCAATCGAAGTCTACTGGTGTGGCAATGGTTTGTGTGAGCGAATAGGTGAACAGAAACCTATCTTTCACGTAGAAAAAGTTTCAAAGGGAGTCATCTGGACACATGTTTGAAAAATTAAGACGCGTTTGACCTCCATCCAAATTTGGTCAAAAATGCGAGTAAAGACTGTGTTGGATGAGTATATGCAACTATCTCTACTACTGGTTCTGGGAGCGTGTAGTTTGCAGGCCTAGTCACTGTAACTCAGAGATGAGTTATTTTATGATGAAAAGAAATGATGAGTGATGAATAATGTTGGTGTTGGGCAGTGGTTCTCAAATAGTGGGTCAAAGCAACTCTATTTGAAGCCTCAAAAAAGACTGTGGCCTTAAAGGAAAATGAAGGGGAAAAAAGCCCATGGACTATAAAACAATTATGACTCCCGAAAGAGTGGTTTTCATACACCGGGGGAGGAACCAAATTGAAGACGCACAATGTATTAAACTCACTAGTTTGTCAAGGCTGGGATATTTGAAACGTAATTGGCACAGAGCGGCTGTAGCCATTTATTTTTATATCGTTACGCCTCAACGGTAGAATTAGCGTCAGCATTGAGACACAAACAAGTCCCTTTATAAACTACTTTGGGGAAGTATTCACCTGTTTTGTAAAGTCAGAGACATCAACTCACTGTTCACTGCCTGATCTTGTAGTATTTATTGATTTTACACTGACTTAGAGAAATCCACATAAGAGATGAATTAGACAGGAAGTACTCACAATAGCGCTTTAAAAAATAGCCAACTGACACTTTGAGCACAGAGCCAATTACAGCCAAATAAAATACCCCCCTCCCCCCCAAAAATTACAAATAACATAAAAAAATAAGATAGTAGCAGTATGAAAACTGAAAATCTGACTCACCACTCACCACTGTGAAGCACCCCATTAGCATTTGATTGGCTTGTTTTCTCACTTGACCAAGGTGAGAGCTGTGAATAGCCAGCGAATTGTACTAACATTTCTGTTCAAACCGCCTCTTCTCCCTTTCTTAAGACCTTCAGAGTGTTTGTGGCTTTGCGATGAAGATGCACGACCGACTGTCTTTTGTGTTAATACAGGGGGAAAAAACAGGACAAAAGGGAAACAGAAGCAAGAAGGAATGGGGTTTCTCTCCGGTATGTGTCTGTCTGAAAAACTACAAAGGATTTTTAGACGAGCTGACAATCTGATTACCTCCAATTGGGAAAGGCCTTAAGACAGAAACTGGTTCATCCTAAGGACAAAAGGCCCGAAAACAGAGCAATGTCGTTTATTCAACCCAGTGTAGTTCTGCCTCAATACCAAAATAAAATAACATGATAATATAGTGATATCATTACTTTCTATACCACTATAAATATGGCTTTGGCAGCTTATTATTTTCGCGAATCCTTTTTAAACTGCAAACTGAGACAACATTTAAAGTAGCTATCAACTGATTTAATGAATCTAGCAATGTGTGGAAAGACGTGTCAACCACAGTCAGCCCATCCATCTCTGCCCCCGCACAACAGCAGCCGTCACCTTGTCAGAGCTTCACCATTAGGACAAAATCCTCGCACTTCATTTATTGACTTAATGCTTGTCCGTCACAGGGTTAAGTGCAGCGTATTCTCCCAGGAGCACTTTTGTGGTTGTAGAAACTGACTTGAAACGGTTTTGACACCAAACAGCAGACAGAGAGACGGACTGGAGTGGTTTTTAAAGTAGAGGCAGTCTGCTCCATTTGAGGCTCACTGATTTGCACTTCCTGCTAAAGCCCATGTATCTTATGTCTTCCACTTTTTCTCAGAACGGTTGTGTGAAACAGCAGGTTATCAGTTCTAGATGATAGTGGGTGGATAGACTAGATCCACTGAGAATGACTCTGGATGAGAGTCAAAACATCTTGTAGTTTCAAACCCCGGTCTCCCACGTAAAGAGCGAACACATATTCTACCAAGCTAAACTCCCATACCAGTTAATGATGCTGAATAGACTAAAACACTTCACTAATCAATTAATTACATGTTCTATGTAATGATTGGCGTTGTATATTGTTAAATGACTGCCTGTATTTCTAACTAACATCTAATCGTTAGCAACGGGAAGAGAGCCTTAGCTACAAACAAAGTTTTTAAGACAGTTTGTTGAAACTTGGCGCTGCGGTTGCTTCGCTTCTCCTCTGCACATGCTCAGTTAGGGTTTGAGGCTGCGTGGTCCTCGGAGCACATGTGCAGACCTCTAAAAGAAGCTGCTGTCCACTCTGGTTCTAAAAGCTCATGTTGGCGAGTGGCGCATGAACAAGCCTCTGAACGCGGTCACAGACTGATCCGCTGTGGAAAAAAGCCGAGTCATGCTTCAGTAGTGTGCCGCGGCCTGTAGCGGCCTCTAAAAACGCCGTAACTTGAGCCAAACTTCAGTAGCAGAAGTGAGGGTTAAAACGGGCTTATTTGGATATATTTCGGACCAATTTAAATAAAGTTGTGGCACATGGCAATTTGAGATTTTATTGGTCAATCACTGCTTGCCTTGATTGCCCTGACCACACGCCACTGCCAGTTTTAGTATCAATTAGTATCGAACACAAAAAAGTGCAGAACTATCCCATTCTTCTGTTTATTTTAACGATTACTCTGCAAGTTTGTTATATTAAACAGTTTAATTTGCAGCCTTTTTACTAGATCTTATCATAGACAATATACTCGATATTCAAATTCTGCTTATCTCCGAAGCAACGATGCGTTTTACGTTTGCTTAACTCTCCAGAACATTATATAATACGTCAGAACACAGGACTCATCTCATATGTTCCTCTAGGTTTAGCTGACGTTAAAGACACAGACAAAACCCATATCTGACCCTTGTGAAGCTCTGCACCAGGTGTCATTCTTAATTAGCGCCGAGACCACAAAGAGCCACTGGGGAGAAAGACAGCGTGATGAATGCTTGTGACAGGTGATTTTTCCTCCGAGTGCCCGGGCGCGGAGGGAGAGCATCTGTTCTCATCAGCTGTAAATGAATCTATTTTTGCACGTGTGTTTTTACATGTGTAGCGACGAAAGTAGGCCGTCACTGTCAATGGGAAATGTAAGTGCACATGACACAAATTATAATCTTTTCCTGTGCCTTTTGATAAGGTGCAATATTTCCTCTGGGGACAAAATTACACACCGACTATAATTACACTATAAATGCAAAAATAACGTTATCGCGGACATATGTGCAGTAATACATAATAATGGGGAGAAAGGGTGATAATATTCTTACATATTTATAGTTATGTTTGAGCTGCTTGTTGTTATGCAATTACTGGGAAGGTCATTGTTTTGGCGTTTACAGACAAGCATTTGTGTAAAGACAGTTCAGATCAATATTTATATAATACATAAATATTAGAGGTGGGACAAGCCACAATTTCCACAAGAAAGGATCTCTCAGTCTGGTCTTCACCTTTCCCGCTGCGTCTCAGGCCGGACTCAAACGGCCCAATCGGGTTTGTCTATTTCATTGACGCACTGGAAAAAAGAGAAAATCCACAATTTTTTTCAGTCATCTGTGTTATTCTTTTTCCCCTTTCTTTCGATCTCGTAAGCGTCCATATTTATTTTGAGGAGGGCATGTCCCCGATTGGCTCCACTCCTCCAACTCTCAATCACTTCCATCTGAACTCAGGGAGGTGAAACCGGTGTCCAGACTGCATCTTTGTAAAGTATTGGAAACGCATGTATTCTTGGCTGGCCGGGCAAAAGTTACCGGGCAGTCCTATCCCCCCCCCCCCAAAAAATATTTTGAATAATATTTTCACAAAAGACAATGTTGGGTCCCGCGATGGGAAATAAACGTCTCCTGCCTCAGATATCCAGAGTCTCCTGCCTCTCTTTACAACTCCAGGACCCCTTAGAGCATCACTTATTTTCCCATTTTTCATGACTGAATAATGTAATAATGTAAAATGTCTTCCCCCAATGTCTGAACTCCAAACAACATACTCCGTTTCCAGACAGAGGATTGGCTGTGGACCCCTCGCTTAAAAAGACCCTTGTTGATCCTTGACAATTAAAGATGACTCTCGATTTAGATTGAATTGCGTAACTCTATCGGCAAGAGTCTCAGCAGGGGGCCGCTTAGCTCCCAGACTGAGGTGCACTTGGGCAAAACGGACAGCGTCGACTTCAAATGGACCGGAACGAGACCAGACGCGGGCCCCATTGACCTCCAGCTCACTCCCACACAGCGAGCGCCGATCCCCACCGCAAGAAGCGACAGAGCGGCATTTAGATTTTAACATTAAACATATCCTGCTCCCATCACCGTGGCAGCCGTGCACTTGGGAAAGGCACTGTCTAATACTGTGAGTGCCATTTAACGTCCAGTGGCTTTTATTTACAGCAGTGTTCAGGGTTAACACCGGCTATTACTGCCGTTCATGTCGTCAAGACAAAACAACAGAATAGGTCAGGTTGGAAACATAAACATTTATTGTAGTAAATATAAATGATAGTTTTACACCAATCAAGTAGCAGTTTGTGGAGAAAAGTGGAAAAATCTATTGAAAATTGCAGAAAGTAGAAACATCTTTCTTTTTTTTTACCCTTTAAACATTAATTCAACAAAATACAGGTGATTAGAATTTTTTTTATTTTCCAAATAAATTTTTTCTTTTTACATAAGATGAGTTTCGATCCAGTGTACAATATGGTGTTTAGGTAATTTCTTAGAGTCATCATTTACAACCAGGAGGTAAACTTATAAACCAAGAAAAGTGGCTAAACTGGGATAAAATTAGCTTTACTTTTTACTTTTTTTTTTCATTTTAGTTAAATGAGTAGTCCAACCTGTCATAGGCACTAAGAGATCTGTTATAGCATTAAATGTAATGATATTGATAACAAAGTAAGTCATTTTTGGTCACCAGCAGCAATTCAAGTCAATTTTATGTATTTTTGGTCTGTTGTTCCTTTTTTTTCCACCACTGTTTCTTTGTTGTCAAAACGTAACTACGGTCAAAATATTAAGTACACCATAATATTAAAAGGTGGTGGCAATATTCAAACATGCAGGCACGTTTGTTTGTGAACGGAATCCCCAATAAAAATAGAATTCCTCTCAAAACTGAAAACTACAACAATTCTAAAAACGATCATTTCATTTGGCTTCATGTAATTTCATCAAAGATTATTTCTCAGATTGCAAAAGGTCACCAATGAACAAAAAAGAAGCGCCATCGTGTGTTTCATTTTTCTCCTGCAAAGCCATAAAAAAGAGATACAGGTCGTTGGGCCAGCAACTGTCTTTACTTAAACATGAGAAAACGTTTCGAAATGTACGTTCAGAGACAAAATTACACCCGCTTTAAAACAATAATGTCTGATTTGTTGTATACAGAGATCAAACAAGGTGATTTCGAACCACAACAAACCTCTTCCAACTTGTTCGAATGAAGATATCCTAAAAGCATTAAAGTAAAATCCTTCAGAAAACCTGCAAGCATGAAATGTGAGAACCCGCAAATCACCAGCGCGTGAGTAAAACTGCCACATTACAGTCGTTTTCATTTCACTTGACTTCGCCTCGAGAGATTAGACTCATTTTGTTCTGGCACTTACATGTTTGTATTTATTTATTTTCAGAAACCCACAGGCCAGATTTCTACATTAGGCAAACATTACATTATTCTTCCATCTTCATGTCTGGTCCGTGCGTTCCGAGTGTCTATCGTTCAGTAGGGTGTCCGGCTCGTCACCGTTGGGTCCGGCAGCTCCCACAGTGTTACTGAAAACTGTCGGCCCACATTACCAACCAGAACATCCTCTCAGTGTGAAGCCTCAGCTCTACTTCTCTACTCTTACAGTGCTTACACATACTTGTTAGAAATGGAATTACGGCATGATAGTCCTGGTAAAATTCTTCTTTAAGTAGCAGCTTAGGGCGTCATGGCTAGATGAAATTGCCAGTGAAATAGTTTGTTTTAAAAGGGCCTGTACCCGATTTATTTCTTGCATGTTATAAAGATAAATCTGTTTTGCCACGGTACAGATAGATTGCGAAGGCATCTATTCAGGTGAAGATGAATCCACAGCGCTTTCTCTGCGTCCAATTATGGTGTTTTATTATTCTCCGCGAAGCAGGAAGTGCGCCGCTAGCATGCTAATGTTTGTTAGCTTTACCGTCTGGGCTCGGGGTGCTGTGAAAAGTGCTCATCGCGGTGAATGTTTAGGACGCTGGGAATGCATTAGGTAAGTGAGCGATACATGCGGACTACTGTTGGGTTTTTTCACGTTGTAAGACAGTAAAAATCCAGTACTTTAAGTGTGCACAAAAGGTCAAAGGTTGGGAGATTTAATTACGAGTGTAGTACCGCAAGAAACCCAGCCACACTTATTTGCTGTTCCCACGTCCCGGATACATTGCAAGATTGCCACAAAACAGGCCCAAACATCTTTGCGTTTATGGCACGCTCATATCGAAAAACCAAGAAGACGAAAACAAAAGGTTGTTCTTGATCCGGCATTTGGATAGCATCATGTTGTGATGATATCTCTTCTTAATACAAAAAAATTCTCTTTCGGAGCCCAAAGGTAGAACGAGAACATAAGAAACTGATACAAGGTCGCTACAGTCAGGCTGCAAGACACCGACAAAGAAGACATACTAAACGCTCGGAAACGGTGAAGGAAAAACTCGGCAACAACCAGACAAGGACGGCATTTGTTCTCCACACAAAGCTATTTCACTGCGACGACTCAAGGCCATTTCACTGCGATGATATCAAACAATGCCTTACAGTTGCTTGTTGCTTTACAAGTTTTTTTTTCCCTCCTTTCAGCGACATAAACATGCACGATTGAATCGATGTAAGATAGATATGCTATACTGTCAAACGTTCATCAAAAGCAAGCATCATCTCCATCAAAAAGTGACATGAAGTACACGTTTATCTAGTGCACTTTATCTGAGAGTGTAAAACAGCAGTTGCAGTAGTTGACGTAGGTGTAGTACTAATGCTCGCAGCGGCAATAGTGATCAAAGTACTAATATTATACTCTTGCATAGTACATGTAGTTGTATTAGTAAAGGTAACCAAGGTACAAACGGTGATATTATACCAAGATAGAGATCATATTTTACTATTGTAGGAGCAGTTTTAGTACAGTAGGTAAAGAGTTTTTTTTTTTTTTTTTCTTAAAAAGTACTGCATTGTCTTCATGATGTATTTATATTGTATTCAGTTAGCATATTGGAAAGGTGAAGAGAGACAAAGGTCATGTTATACAGAGCGTAACACTAAACCATCTGAAATCTAAGTGGTGGAGAGCGTTGTGAAAGTGCTGAAGGAGTTTGGAAGACTCCTTTTTTTTTAAGAAGCAGGAAACTAAGATGACAAGTGTCGGGAAAATGATCACCGGTGATTATAAAAAAAGTAATTAGTTCTGCCACGCAAAGAGAAGCGGAGACCAGAACTAAGTAATAATGATTTACCTTCTGCTGGTCCTTCTTACTCGTCTGTGACATGTTCCGGCTGACTGCTGGTCTTCAATATACTTCATTCATCGCAGTGTGCTGCTACTGTCAAATACCTTAAAACGTGACATGTGGGGATGACTAGTAGATTATAGGTACAGTGTGCATGGAGTCTGGATTACTCATCTCTATGTGATCATCACGTTTCCTCTTTGAATTATTTTTGGACATTCAAAAGTGAAGTTCTGCTGTGTATATATGCTTCTCTCTGTGATCTAGTGTTCTTACCTTACATGCGTGGAGACAGGGACTATACTTCTGGTCTCGCGTCGTTGTTTCTTGGTCAATTTCTGTCTGAGAACGTACAAATTTTCATCTCGCTCATCTGCGTGACGATTTTGTTTCTCTCATTTCCACTGCATGGTCTTGCTTCTCAAAACTTTGGTCTTTAATGGACTGTCGACATGGTATATCCATTTATGATTCACTCTGATTTTAGGTCTTATCTATCTCTCTCTGTGATGTTCTCGGAATATAACTCTGTGTCTTGCTTACAAAGGCATCGTTCAGACATCGTTTCGGTACTCATGTCAATACTGGAAATATTAAAACCCCTGCCTGGTCTTCTTCTCTCAATTGGGGCGAACAAATTTATGTTTAGTTCGGTCACAGGGGAAGGAGGGTTTTAGGGCTGGGAATACTGCTTGGTCTTCTCTAATTTTGTATCTCTAGATATATTTGTTTATAACATTTGGAATCTAACTTAGCACGGGGTCACATAGCGTTAATTTCACTCTATCTGGTTGTATTCTCATGTTTCTCATAGGTCACTTTTTGGTATTTTACACACTAGAGTCTGGAATCCTTCTTTATTCCTCTTTTTGCTCGCTGTACAACTCGTTCTCCGTCTCCTGGGTGTTCTCGCCGGGAAGCTGTTCGTTGGCAAGTTCTTTAACCCATGCTTCATTATCAGCCTTTGAGCAAGATAGCGGGGATAGAAAGCTCTTACACAAAGACAGTGCTGAGTGGTATAGAAAGCTTCCTCACATGAATACTGTGCCGCGTAAACGGAGAAGAGGCGTCTTTCAAGAAACACTTCGAATGAATTGTTATTATACGTGTCACGGGACACGGGCTACCAACACTTACACCCAAGATCGCTTTACATTCTGACCTTTGAACCATGGAAGACAAGTACTGATTAATAGGAAAGAAAGTAAGTATTAGGCGAGCTACCAATGGCTAGCCTTACCAACAATGCCGGCAACCAGGCTCCATTCATGTCTTTTAGCTTGCTCTAGGATTGAAACGTCCAGGATTCGTCGGTCGGGAACACAGGCGCTTGTGAAGCTTCTGGAGGCCACTGTCACACTCGCAGCTCTCTCAAGTGGAGGGTTATTTTCTAACATGTGTCACTCCGTTTTTATTCTGAAGAGTTTGATTCCAAAAACAATGAAGAGCTAGGTTAAATATACATTGTAATAGTGATCGAATATATATAGAAGATTAGGTTAATGTTATAAGAAAAGAGGAGGCAGATAAGGCTGCTACTAAGCAATATTTGATTGTACTGTAGGCAGTTGTGGTTAATTCAGTTAATTGGTAACACGCTACAATAAAAGTGCATGTGTGATTCTTTATTGCATTTTCTATATGGTTGCATGATTCTATGAAGGCTCCCAAGGTTAAGGCACACAATAGTCTGGACCAAGGTTAGGTCATTGTTTCGTTCTCGCCCAAGTCTGTGTGGAGATCATTTGTCTATCAGACAGTAGTAGTCTAGGAACATAAGGACGCGTTTAGTTAGTTCAGTAATTGAAGTTTTGGTAATTGTAAACGTACATAGTAGTGTTTAATAAAGAAATCTATGCTCTAGATAGTTTGAAATTTTTATTGCGGACGTTTACGGTAATCCTTCGGCTTGATAGTCCGGCTTATTCGGCCTGCCACTCAGAAGTCTCAACGTCGGAAACAATCCTTTTTTTATCGAGAGGGAGGGTTGGTATTTAAGATATTAAACACATTGGGCTCGTGCTAAAGAGTCGTAGATGCAAGGGGGAAAAGTAAGTTATAAAGCACATGGGACTAAAAATAGCCTATGTCAGTCAGGGCGAGGGCCCAGGAGAGGAAGCTATTAAGGTCATTAGGCGGGTATGGGACATTGTTTGTGTATACATCTAATGAGTATAGATCGGAGGCATAGATTTAGGCACGCAATGACGGATTCTTAGTAAAAGCACGGACTATAGGAAAGACACACACATGGGGAGACCTATCCAAGGCAGGTTTGTCTACGCATTGGGAGGAAACGGTTAGAGCTGTAAAGGTGAGCATGAAGGCGAGTAGGCGGAGAGTTACAGGCTGAGAAACTGAGCACAGGAAAGGGTGACAAAAAGATGGGTACACACGAGGTGAGGGCCAGGGACGTGTGATAGAGGGTCAAAGTATCATGCTTGTAGGAAGAATGGATAGTGGAGATAATCACTTGCTGAGAGCAGTGAAATACGCGCAAAGAGACGGTTCAAGTGAGGATTTGACTTGAAACGGAGAGGAGGTGTTCGAACGCTGGAGAGGAGTGGAAGCTAAAAGGAACAGACAGGTGACGAGGAGAGAAGGCAGGTAGGCTGTGAAGGGTCAGGGAACGGGAGGGTATGCAGGGGAGGGGAAGAGGAAGGGAAGGGAGGAGCTGCTAGGGAGGAGAGCAGGAGCAGCGGAGGAGGGTATGGGCTGAGAGGAGCAGCGGGGAAGAGGAAGAGGTTAAAGGTGTGGCAGTAAGGAAGAACGGAGAGGGGGAAGGGGGATGGTATGTGAACAGAGAGAGCGGAGGAGAGAGGGGCATGCTGAGATGACAGGGAGAGAGATGACTGAACGGGGAGAGGAGGTGCTGAAGGACGCAGAAAGAGGTGCATGGACTGAAGGACGGAGAGGGAGGGAGTGGCAGGGGAGAGCGCGGATGGGCAGGGGAGGCAGGTGGGGTAGGAACAGGGAGCGGAGGTGCTGGAGGAACAGGCCGCAGGAAAGGAGAGGTGCTGAAACGGAGAGGAGTTGGAGGCTCGGAGGAGGTAGTAGAGGGAGGTGACTGATCGTGGCCGGGGCGCCAGGGTAGGGGAGGGTTGGGGAGACAGGGAGGAAAAGGGTTTTTTTTTGGGAGGAAGGCAGGCAGGGAGGAGAGAGCAGGGAAGTGTGGGGGTAGGAGCCGGGAGCCGTTGATTGGAGGGTTATACTGGCTGAGGAGGGATTCAGCGTAACGCTATGAGGGGGAGTCAGACCCTGAGGAGAAACAGAGTGGGGGGCAGGGAACAAGGGAGGGGGGCGATAGTAGCTCCCCTTGGTGTAATGCACAAACATCTGACGGACATAGATGCAAGTGTTTGGGTGGAACCAGTGGGATGGTGGGCCTCAAAGGATTGTCTCCTGTTGATGTTGTCGGCATCTCCAGGCCAGGGCAGTGGGATCGGGACGTGTGGCAATTTGAGGTACAGAGGTGCCCTCATTGGACCATATATTATATATAGGGATGGAGGGGAGGTATATATATATGTTATGTTTATTAGTCATATGTATTGATATAGTAAAAGAAGAGAAGGATATTTAAAGTGTCATTAGGGGGTGACATAGGCTCAATAATCAGTCACGAAGAGGAGAGCAGGAGACACTAGGCGAGCACACACACACACATCACACACACCGGGCTCTTGTTTGTTTAGGGAGTTTAAACTCATGGATGCTAAATACCTCTTCAATATTGCTGTGTTCTGGTGGCAGTTCCTCTTTTAATTTGGATGATGTTTCAGATCATCATTAAATTCACTCAAAACATTGTTAGTATTTATAGAAAAGAGATTCAGTCCGTTCATATGGACATTGTTTTTGAAAAAAACAAAATGTTGTTCCATCCACGTCTTGGGTTCCCACGTGGCAGGAGTTCTTGAGGCCCAAGTAACAGAGTTTCTTAAAGTTCAGGAGGGAAATGGGTCAAAAAGGTCTGCAGTGGCGGTTAGGGTGAAACGGTTGTCAGTCCACAGGAAGTCTCCCAAACATAGGTGATAGTTGGTTTGCCTCGATTGGGGGTTGGCGGCGTTGGGGTTCTCCTGCGGAGTTGGCATTTCCTGTGAATAATGAGCAGCTTTGACCTGGAATTATGAAGAGGAACGGGACAAAAAAACTTTGGCCGCACTCTTGGCACTGTAATAGAACAAGGGATTGAATGCCTTCTCTTTCCATTTGTCATTTTTCATATAATTTGTATATTTAAAGTGGAGTATTGTCGGGCAGATTAAGAAATAGCAGCTGGAGGTATAGATTTAGATATTAGTTACCGCACTTGGAAAGTTCTGGTTTCTAAGCTGCCTGATAAACATCACTGCAGGTCGGAAGGGGTTTTAATGGTCATGAAGTCAGATTTGTTTAAATGTCTTGGTGTGGTAGAAACTCGGCTTTATGGTTGTAAAACCTATAAAAGTCCTGTATGTCTTCGGCAAGTGGAAAAGGATCTTTTCAACATTTCAAATCATTTTCATGGTGGATTCTCTTTTTACAATCTGGTGGGAAAAACCTTTAGACAGCTTTTGTAAGGAGTGGGGCCAGACCATTGAAATCTGCAGGGGTCAGTTCTAATTGGTGGACAAAAGGCCTTGGTGCCATCAACGACCAGGTGGGTTTATAAGATTGTGAAGCTCGTTTGTTTAGGGTTTGTATGTTTTTGAATCAGCTCCTTCGCGATGTTGTCAAGCAAGATTGGTTACCACAGGGATTCTTAACTTCCCTCCAAATGACCTCAAAGCGTCTGTCATCGGGTAGGGCCAGTAGGGAGCGTGCATAACAGGAAACGGTCCCGGCACAGTACCACTAGCACTCGAATATGTTTTCCATTGAGCTTTCATATTCTGGGTCACAGGGGAGCGGGCAGGACAAGCGGGCTGAATTGAGGCTGAAAATAAAGCTCATTTTGTCAGACCAAGGATAAACCTTGTACTTCTCCTTTTCTTTTGATTAACTTCGTAAGAGTTTTAAATCAGATTTCGAGGTTTCTTTCCTTGTGACACAAATCTTGAGGTTGTTTTATTCTCACTCTCAAACAGCCGTGAGAGTCCTGGAACAGAGAGAGAAAATCTGGGGCAAAACATTCATGTGGGTTAAGGATAGTTTCAGATGCTTTGTTAGGGACTTAAGTTGTTTGATCAGAGTCTTTTTTTTCAAGATTTTTTACAGTATGTAAAAAGAGGTATGGTAATTTTTTTTCAAAAATGTAATTGATAGTTCTTTGATGGAGCGACCACAGCTAAATATTTAAGAGGATTACCAATTTACCATTTAATGGGCAAGTCTTCGAAAGGACAGAGGGGGGCGCCGAGGGGAGAAGAGAGGGATTGTCAAATTTTTGTTTGCACATTTCCATTTGTATCCAGAGATTGGACGCAATTTATGGGAAAGGAATGGGTATTCACATTAGGTATGGATAGGTTCTGGTTTTTGGTTAATATAGTAAGACATCACTCTGCAGGGCAGGCCGATTTGATGTCCGTTCCATCAACTGAAATACCATAAATTGTTTAGGCGTTTGCTAATAAATTGGGCAATGTCGTCCTTCGCCTCTTTATAGGTCTTAAGGAATGATGGCTTCTTTCACATCTCGGGCAGGATGTGAGCTTTTTTAAGGCCCCAGTTTGAGCATTTGACTTTGAAGTTCCAACACTGGATAGCATCAGCTGCCTATTTAATATTCATAATCATTATAAGCAGAGAAGGTGGAGGGATGGTCCACAGGCAAAAGATAAAGTATGTTCGATCTTCTTTATCTACCTGAGATTTTAGCAAAAACTTTTGATAGGAAGGAATTTTAAAGCCTACCATTGTCGACTAAAGGAAAGATTTCCTTTTGTAAACAAAGATTGCCGGGTCGGGACTTATCCCCGATTTACTCTCCCTGTTAACCCTCCTGTAACTCGCCCTTAACTCCGCCTTCACTCCTCCTTAAGTCCCCCTTAATCCTACGTATACTCCCACCTGTAACTCTCTTAACTCCTCCTTAACTCCCCTTAACTCCCTGGCCTTAGACATGCGGTAGACTAAGGATTAACTACTTAAACTCTCAACTTACTCTTCTAACAGTCCTCCTTCGAACTACCGCACTGTAGGACATTCACTGTCACCTCACACCCCCCTATAACAATCCCTTAACGTCTACTTATAACTCCTCCCTTAACTCGGGCCAGTTAAATCCATAGGCTATACACTCCTCTTAACTCCCTTACGGTCCCAGCCTTAAGCTCCACTAACTCCTCTTAACTCCTCCTTAACTTCCTTATCCTCTGTCCATTCTCTTCTCCTGCTCAGAACCGTTCTCCTCACTGTCTTCAATAGAGTGGTTTTGTGGCTTTGAGATGAAGATGGCCACAGACGCTCTGCGGTCCTGAACTCGAGTATGTCGATCTGTGCTGATGACAGCCTCTTGTGAACAGTGTTTCTTGTAAATAGAATAGTTTTGTTCATACTTTTGATTGATTGTGTTCAATATGGCCGTTTAAAAGATGCTAGTACCTCGTAACTTGTTTTGATGCCACTACGGTTTGATTGATTGTGCTATATTTAAACTCTGGTTGAACAAAACACACAAATCACATAGAACTTACATCAAATCGGGAAAACAAAAGAGAGAGTAGATATTGGAAAAACAAAAAAGGTTCATGTCTATAAACATGCATTGAACCCAAAAACTGATCGGAAGTAAAAGATCAAGACAATATGGATCGAAGATCAAGTCCCTTACGGAATGAGGGGCCCCACGATCCATCTCCCAGCCTGCCGCCTGGTTCCTCTGAAAGAACTGGATATTCCCCTAATCTAATCCAAATGAGGCACTCCCACACCAGTGAGCCTTTGACCCTGCATCTGAACCCAGAAACCAGGTCAAATCTTTTATTTGGACGTACAGTCCTGTTTACATTTAAGATACACAAAGCAAAAGTCATTCGACATCGCCAGCTCCGAGTTGTGAAGACACAAACAGAGACAAACTCCGATGGGAAACTCCTTATGTGCTCTTGTCAAATCTGGGATTTCAGATTCAAATTCTCAAAATCACTTTCACATGAGAAACTTTACTTCAACAGGAACGAGGGATACATAAGAACATCCCGACATTGTTTCAAAAGGAACGATAAATATTGATCACAACATCACAATTTAGGGCAGCTTTCACACAATGTTAGCACGCCCCCGTAGAGCGGCCCCACTGCACTACATTTAGTTGTTTCCTCCACTTTTGGGTTGGTTTCTATTTCATCTTTTATTCAGGAACGGCCCTCGACGGCCCTGACGGCCCTGACGGCCAGCTGACGGCCTGCCGGTCGTCGCTCTAAACGAGTGTGAAAACTGCCTTAAAGAAGTCATAAGTTCAGTTTTCCACCTGAATCATGCTGGAGGATTTAAGGTGGACTGGAGGTATTAAGGTGACTGGAGGTTTTAAGGTGGCTGTTTAGGAAGACAGGAAGGTTGGTTAAGGTGGACTGGAGGTTTAAAAGGTGGAATGGAGGTTTAAGGTGGATCTGGAGGTTTTAAGGTGGACTGGAGGTTTAAGTGACTGGTTTTAGGACAGACTGAGAGTTTTATAGGGTGGCAGCTGGCTGTTTAAGGGTGAGCTGGCGTTTAAGGGGGACCTGGAGGTTTAAGGTGGAACTGTTTTAGGAAGACTGGAGGTTTAAGGTGGCACTGGCAGTTGAAGGTGGAACAGGCAGTTTAAGGTGGAACTGGAGATTCAAGCGGCTGGTCTTTAAGGTGGACTGGGGTTCTGTGGCCTATTTTAAGGTGGACTGGAGGGTTAAGGTGGACTGGGGGTTTAATGTGGGACTATTGTAATGGTGGACTGGAGGTTTAACGTGATTGTTTAGGTGGCTGGAGGTTTAAGGTGGACTGTTTAGGTGGACTGTTTAGGTGGACTGTTTAAGGTGGACTTGTTTTAAAGGTGGACTGGAGGTTCATGTGTCGTTATTTACGGTGGGACTGGAGGTTTAAGGTGGACTGGAGAGAAATGGCATCAGTTTTCTGTGGAACCAAATATTGTAAATCAACAAGTGGACATGCCCGGAAGCACAACAGCAGAGGAGACAAGAAGGATCGTACCGTTGGTGGAGAGTTTCTCGCTGTGAACGAGCGATGGGCTTCACACCCATCCAGACACACTGGCCATCGACCCGGTCAGCAGAAGTTTTGCGACGGCCTCTTCCGCTCCTGATGTTGGCCTTAGGCTATCTAGAACATAATCATGAAGACACTTAGGGTGTTAGATGTGACGCATGTAATCGTCACTGGATTCAATTGAAGTGTAGAGAGGTTAATGGTTTTTTCAGGGCTCAGTAGTAGAAGGAGAAGAGGAGAGGAAGATAAGGCCACGGGTAAGGTTTTTAGTGTTATTTGTACCGGTGATCTGGGGAGCGTGGTGGCTAGTCCTCGCCATGACGCTGTATATGACTCCGCGCTCGCACTTCCTGTCTGATGCGCTCCTAACTCTCCTGTCTGTAGCTCTTCTGTCGCGAGAGCGCGCTTCATTTGATGGAGCGGTGCACGGAGTTGCGTTGCGACTTCGAGACGTATATCTAGTGAGCCTAAGTATGATTATTCTAGAGCTTAGAAAATAGTTGTCCAGCGTGGTCGGTGGGCTGCTTGGATATGGTAGGGACTTCAGGAATGCGCAGAGTATGGAGGCATCGATTGTGGTAGGCTGGCGATATATTTTTAGGAAGGTTTTGTAGGAGTGAGGAGCATGGAGGGAGGACAGAGGAGGGAAGACAGGAAGGAGGTTGCAGGGAGGGGAGGAGAGGAGGGAGGTTTGCAGGGAGGGAGGAGGGAGGGAGTGCGAGGGAGGAGGCAGGCAGGGAGGTGAGGAGCAGGAAGGAGAGCAGGGAAGGAGAGAGGAGGGAAGAAGCAGGGAAGGAGGGGAGGGAGGAGCAGGGAGGGAGGAGCAGGGAAGGAGGAGCAGGGAGGTGTCTAATAAATCCTACGGGCCAAGAAATTGGGTCATTAGTTGGTCCTCATAGCGTGTCTGTGCCCGCATGAGTCACGACTGTGACGCTGTGATGCAGTTACATGTGTTTGACCACAGGCCGAATGATTAAAACTCTTACATCAGCACCAAACTTTGACTGACTTTACAGTCCAGGTTCAGACGGACAGCGCAAGGGCGTTTCTAGGGCGTGGCCAGGGGTGGCACTGATTACCCTCTAAGATTGAGGTAGTAAACTAGGGGTAAATAACTTGTTGTGTGTAAAACGACTTACAATATTGCACAAAATTATACCAAAAGTGGAAAATATTTCTAATTACTATTATTTGCAATTATTTATTCACCAAAACTATGAGATTTGGGTGCTAAATTCTCAATTGCCACAAAGACTAGCCAGGCCCATTTGTTTCACTAGGGTGGCCACCCTAGTGAAACAAATCTGGAAAACTTTAACCTGTGAAAACTAAATAAATATATTTTTACAATTTTGTGTCACCGAGTCACATGGCTATATGTGGCTTCCTGTTCTGATACCAACATAAATTTTAAGTTTAGAATTACTCCTGATTGAAAAAGAACTCTAACAAAATCTTCAAGTAACTACAGAAGTACGTAGTAAAAATAAAACTTTATTATTAGTGCAATATGCTGAATTGGAGCATAATACACAAAATAAAAACACAAAAATCAGCCAGCTGCAGTATCGTGAGTTTGAATCTTGGCTCAGATCATTTACAGATTCTCTCTAATCCTCATTCCACACTCAGCTGTCCAGTCTAATAAAGCCTGCAGGCCAAAAGAGCCTTTAAAAAGAAAGAAAAGCCACACAATGCTCTGAATTTCAAACCTCTGTGTCTGGATAATGAATGTGTTTGAATAGAACAGACATTGCATTCACCAACCGCACGCATAACCTTGGCATAACTTCTGTGTAAATATGTCTGACTTTGTAAAGCTCGTAAGGACCACCACCAATCTTTTGTCAATCATAATTCTTGCTTTGACAGACCGAAACATATGTGAGTGCACCTTCCTGTTGTAAATGCAGCTAGTTAAGTAGAAAACAGAGCCCATTTTGGTATTTTTGAAAGTAGAGAAGCCAGGAATAACCAGACATTTCATGAACAAAAGGTTTTTTGTCTTTTATTGCCCAAAATGACCCTTATTTTTCTAGCCTTATACCCATACTGAACAAAAGGTGCACTGAAAATGACAGTGTGAGCCTAATTAATTAACATTGCGCTAAACGTAATTTGTAAATGGAGGTGAAAGAACATGGACATTGGTTTGATTATCCGCAAAAGATTGTTATAGTTTAATTATAGAACAGACCATATGCAATTACTGGGAGCACACTGGGGATGAAGCTTTGTCTAAATGTAGAGTCTTAAGTTCAGATCAAGCACAATTTCAGCGTGCATCAAATGCCTTTAGTTTGATTTCTATGCATTTGAGGGCAGATGTGTTTTGAAATGAGCTCTGTCTATCCAATCTTTCGGAGTAGTGGTCTTACTTACGCAATTTCTCTTTGGGGAATTTATGAGATTAGCTCTTGAGCGAATCTCTTTGGACATAAGATAAGAAGCCATTAAGACAACTGCAACCAGAGGACAAACGGTTAAGTCATACGCCTGAATCTTGAGCCGTTTTTGAAGCACTTCGTCTCACTTTGTATTCCGTAACAAGTTTCTATAAAAGGTTTCTTTAAGAAGCCATAAGCTCTGGAGTGCTGTGGTCAGGCTGTCGCAGTCTCCACAACAGTTATCCTCCGAGCCTGCAGCGTCCCTGTGTATTCAGTCCTCCCGCTGGTTTAATTATCAAATCCCCCAAAGGATTATTTACGTGCCCACCATTGGAAAAGTCCACAGTCAGCGGGGAGCCAGAGCAGACGAAACACTGACAGACAAAAGACTCAAGCAGATGTGTTTGCCTCATGGTCACTCTGCACTTGGATAGAAATAACTGCTTTTCTCCCCCCCGCACAAACAAACAAAAACTTTCCATTTATTCATCAGGAGTTAACGAAAGACAAAACCGTAAAAAGGTTGCTAACTATTGCTTGTTGCACGTCTGGAAAAACCACAGACAAATATAATTAAAGGGCAAAGAAAAAGGTTTCATGAGCTTGTAACCATATTATAACTGCGTCTCGTCATCCTTAACTTACCCAGAGTTGTGTTTTGATTCAGGCATGTTTGAGAAATCCGTATTGTTCTGCATTTGACACTTATATTTGACACAATATAGGGCACAATAAATGTCACATAGTCATTTTCAAACAATAAAAACAAGTAAATGAGTCTTATTTTACCGAATATTGTCAACAAAACACTATGTTATAAAGTCAAAAGTTGTTCAATATATATATAAGTTTAAAAAAATGTAACAGTTCAAAAGTAGAGGAAATGCAGGGAAGTTGATTATTATGAGAAAATCCTGTGATAGCAGCACAAGGAAAAAAACAAGACTGAAATAATGAGGGAAGTGAGGTTAAAGCCATAGTTGCTGGGTCCTTACAGTGACTTGTGCCGGTGTGAGTCTGACCTGTGGGTGGGCAGAACAGGCTGTAGTGATTATCCGCTCACACAGAGGCGACTGGAAAAGGTCACACTCTCATTAGGCCTCACTTGTTTGGCAAAGCACCTGCCTCTGATGACATAAGTACAGACGAGCTTCAGCCACGATCATTGAGAGTTTGAGTCTCTGCTTTTCCTCCTGCATGAGCCAGCCAAGATGATAACCACATACTGAAAGGTGCCAGTGATATTTGTTTGATATCTTGCAACATGAGCATTTCTGTGCAAATAAATCTCCATAAAATGTAATATTGCAGTCATCACAATGTGCAATACTTCACTGTTATGCACCAAGTTAGTTCAAGTCTGATTTGCGGATACTGAAGATGAGGACAAGCGCAGATAAGCAGGAGTGTTGGACTGCAAAGTAATGTGCTTTTATCATCCATAGAAGGTATAGTTTTAGGAAAATTCATTCTGTCCTCTTTTTAAATATCAACTTGTGTTTTTCTTCAAATAAGAACGACAATGCAAAAATGGCAAACGCTTATTTACCTGACATGTTTCAACGCTGGTGTCGCTGTCGATGGTTCTCTTGAGGAACAAAAGATGGATTCGGGGGGCTATTGTTATCAGGAAGTGAGGCACAAGGCCATAAACGGAGACGAGGGAGCTTCTGAATCACACGTGGGGCTCACGTTTCTGTAGACCACCAGGAAACGGCAGGCGTGGTCAGTCTGATGGATGAAGTCATATCTGTGGAACAGCAGCCGATAAGTGACATGTCACACCAGCTCAATGCAGAAGTTAAACCGCCGAAACAGATCAGGTAAATAAGTACATGAAGCTTTTTTATATTATCTGTTTGATTAGAAGAGAAACACAAGCCAAGGTTTGTATTCTGGGTCTAAAATGTTGTGCTGCAGGGCTGCAAATTGGACCATCTCAAGTACATACTGTAGGATTGTACTTTAAAACAAGTCCAAATCACTTGTTTTATGGTGCTTTGTAAAATAACCAACACAGATGTTTGTACTGACCTCCAGATTTCCTCTCCATGAACTATTCTCTCAAAGAACCTCGCAAATCCGGAGTTGATCTGTGTCCAAGTCCTACTGGCAGATCCAGGCCCCACCGGCTGGTCGGGACAGGTCCGGATCACCATGGAAACAGACAGACAACAGGAAACAAGGATAAGGCTATGTGTGTCTAAGGAGGCAGGAGGAGGAAAAAACAGATAGCGATCTCCAAATAAATCCCAAAGGTAAAAGAAATAACATCCCATTTATCACGGCGGAGGGACATGAGGATGTGCTTTTCGCAGGGAGGGTCCGGAGGGACGAGGTGGGTAAATCTCATGAGAGAGTCGGAGCAGCCACACATCTGCCACACTGCCATTTGACCTATTCTGACACCAAGACATGGAATTTAACTTGAGTATTGGCAAGATATGTGCATTGTGTACGTGAAGAAGGAGAGCACATGAGCCAGCAGTATTCTGTAAAATATTCTATAAGATATGCTATAAGATATGCTATAAGATATGCTATAAAATATGCTATAAAATATGCTATAAGATATGCTATGAGATATTCTTTAAATAGAGACCACAATTTCTTAGTTTGGGTGTAAATGTGTCCCTTTACTCCCTCATTCAGGGGGAAATGTTCTTCATAATGAGCCACAGCAATGCTTGGATTTCCTTTCTTACATTCTTAACCCCTCTTGCTTAGGGGCATACATTTTCCAAAAACGCCTGAAAAAACTGAGCCCCATTTCAAAGTGAAGCTGTTCCTGAACCCACTGGAGCACCAAACAATCGGCTGGAGCCTTTGTGGAGCTGAGACTCTGTAGTTTTGGACTCTGATGTCTGTTTTTACTCTAATTATAAGCAGAAACAAGCTCTGCACAGAGGAATTCAGATTTTAAATCCTGCATAGATTTTCTTTGTTAAATATATGAATGAGTAAAGCTGGTGTCTGGAGGTCTGCTTGACACTAAAATGAGCTTTTGTTGGGTTTAGACAATTCTCTTTTAAAAGCTGAAGGTAAATTCATTAAAAAATAGTTTTAAGAATTTCTAATAAAGCAAAAATGTCCAGGGGGAATCCATATAAAAGGCCTATAAAATTTTCATTTTATTTTAGGGTAATTTTTTACATTTATAAAGGTTTGGAGAACAAACTGTCCCTGATACTTCCCAGAATGATTGATTTGACTGGAAATAAGTGGGTTTCAGTGTTATTTTTATGTATAGCATGTGAAGCAGCTTGAGAGTTCCCTTTCATAAGACGGTGAACAAAATGGAATAAATAAATAAAAAGTAGTTAGTAGTTCCTTTTGGGAGACAATTGCTCACAGGACAACGGACAAAGCCACTTGAGAGGCTGTGGCAAGGAGCATTATTTGTTTGAAAAGCCATATATTTGCTGGAACAAAAAGTACTTCAAAACGTGTGAAGTGCACTTCAAAGGTACTTCAAAAAGTGACTGAACACGCTTCAGTTTGGGTAAAAGGGAAATCCGCTCCCAAAGCAAACTGCTGATGTGATAAGAGGCTGTAATGTTCAAGGAGGAAATGCAAAGCTACAATACACTCTTTTTTCAATCAGTCATTCAGTCATTTTAAAGTGATCTTGTGAAAATGAAGTGAAAAAATAAATACTACATGAAAATAACTGCTGTGGTAAATAATGTTTACTTGATGAACCTTAATTATTTGATTTGTTTCAAGGTTTTTGGCTTGTTTCAATCAATTTGACTCTCATTTCAAGCCAAATTGTCAGATAGTTTTCCCACAAAGATAAGAGAATAAATCTTCAAACCTACAAATAAAACTGCCTTGAAACGTCAGACAGTATATAACAGTATATATTTTCACAGTATACTAAAAAATTCTTGTATTTGTTGGACAGTTGTAGTATGAAAGGAAAAGACAGTTGAGTTGAGACGTTCTGCAAATGGTCTGAGCCAACAACTACATAAGTGCAACACATTAAACCCCTACACCATTTAAAAACAACTGACTGTTTATGTCACGTTAACTGTACTTTATCATTCAGAAAGTTTGATTTTATAAAGCAGGACAATACAATAATCGTAACACCAAAATGCAATATTGGGATAATACTTTCATAAATGTTTTCTTTTAATTAATTACTGACGTGTAATTTGTTTTTGTGCTTGAAAATTTTCAAGCAGTGCACCAATTTTGTGAGGAAACCTGGCTCCGTCTCCTGGAAGAGCACCAGATCATTACTGCGACAATGGAAAGCTGAAGCTCCACTGTTCTGCCAGTTCTGTAGCTCTTTCTGTTTGCGAAAGGCATTTCATACAAAGGACCCACTTCTCGCTTGTCATTGTGTCCACGGATACACGCGCGGATGAGGTGCACACTTCCCCTTTTGTGTGGCCGAATAGTGAAGGCAAACCATAATTACCTGCGCGATCAACAAAGCAATCCACTGACTGTCCAATCCTCAATTAGGCAAGCAGGGAGTTTTCTCTGCTCGTGGGCCGACTATGAGGTTTGGACTCATCAAAAAGACCTGCACACAGCCCAGTTCCAGGCCCACGAGCGGAGACGGTTTGGACAGAGAGAGGAGTAGCACTTTGTCAATTTGAATACAAGCCACGACAAGAAGAAGTGAAGCCAGTGCCGCAGTCGTGGAATTTACTGATCACCCAGAAGATACTGTGTATTTGGAGCATAGTATAGGATATTTGTAACTGTCAGATTGTGGGCAAAATGTATAAATAAAGACACATTAAATTCCTTTTGTTTTGTCTCTATAACATGCTTTTCCCTGGCTTATTCTTTTGTTTCATATTCATATTCAGTAGTATTTCATGTTTTATGGCTTAAAATTGTGTCATTTCTTTTCTTTCCTAGAGATATAAGGTTATGAAACAAGAAGAGAACTAAAACATGTTGAAAAAGCGACATAACGTCACTGCATTGCGTATTGACCCCGTTTATACCCAGTGCAACCTTTACTTTGGCACCCATGTGACCCATACATGAAAAGCTCTCCTGGGCAATCCATTTCCCACAAGTCACTGGGCTCAGCTGCAGGAGACGCACTGTCCAAGGGGAGGCCCAGGAGACGCACTCCTGGATGGTTTAAGTTCAAAGTAGCAATTAGAAAATAATATCTGTATTCTGCATCCTGTGAAAACCTAACTGCTAACTGTTGTCTGTTTGGCCCTCTAAGATCATCTTCTGAAGTGCTTATTCTTCGTGTATTAATCACCAGCTCATATTTCAGTCTTCGCTCAAATGTTACTGCCGTTTGAAATGTCCTTTCTGAACGAAACTCTGATTAATAAAACATTGATCGAAATTGCAATCAGAGTACTTGATTGCAATTGAAACTGGTGGGAGGAGTTTGCAGACATCAACCCGTCTAATCACACACAAAAACCAAACTTCATTCTATTTTCTTAGCAAAACATCAGACCTGCCAAGTGTTTGATATAGACGAGATCGTTTTAATAAAAGTGACACTTGGATGTGATGTAATAATGTCATAATTCTCAGGCCAGTATGTCTTTCCTGGTCAAATAAATGAATAAAATAAATGTTTATCTGCTGAATTTGCAGTGCTGTGGGCTGAATAAATATGAATGAAACAATCAGCTGAGTTTATCGCTGATAGAGGGCAATAGATCCGGTCAAGCGTGCGTGGTGAACTATGACCTTTTCTGGCAAAACACACGCTCCACGGGGTCAACACTGGCTGCTCTCTCTCGCTCGTCCTCCGTCATTTCTCACCCTTTTTCCTCTCCTTTCTTCACCCTCTTGTACTCCTTCATCTCAGCTCTTTCCATTTCTCGCTCCTCTACCTCTACCTCTTTCTCCCACATGCCCCCCTTCTATCCCTGCATCTCTTCACTAGCTCCGTTCTTTTCCCTGTCACTCTTGCTCTCCCCCTCTCTCTTCCTTCCTCTATCTCGCCCCTTCCTTCCTCTATCTCTTTCCCTCCACATTTTTTTTTGCCTTTTTCTCTCCCTCTCTTTTTCATCCATCTGCCTCTTTATCCCTCATCCATCTCATCCTCTCCCATCCCCTCATCTCCCTTTCTTTCGTGCTTAATCTCTCTCGCTCTATCTTCTCTCCTCCCTCTCCAGTTTTCCATCTCTGTCCATTTCTCTACCCTCCCTCCAATTCCCCTCTTCCTTTCGCCATATCTTTCCCACCCCTCCTCCCTCTATCTCTCCCTCCTTCTATTTCTCCCACTAGCTCCTTCTTTTCCTCTGCCTCTACCTCGTGTTCTCTTTCTCCATTTCACCTCTTCTTGCTCCATCTCTTTCTCCCTCCCTCCCATCCTCTCCCCCTTTCCCTCCCTCACCTCTTTTCTCTCACCTATTTTTACCTCTCCTGCCCGCTCTATTCTTCCATCTCAGTCTATTTCCTCACCCTCTTTCTCCCTCCCTCTATTTCTTTCTCTCCTTTCATCTCCTCGCACTTCCTCTCTCCCTTGCTTTTTACCGAATCTCTCTTTCCCTGTCCTCTGATTTTCCCTGTATCTCCCTCTGCCTCCTTTTCTTCTCTTCCATCTCTGTCCCTCTCTTCGCATCTCTCTCCCTCCATCTCGTTCCACCTACTTTCTCCTCCTCCCTTGCTTCAGTAACTTCCCCTCTTTTCACCCATCTCTTTCTCTCTCTCTCCTATCCCTATCAGTATCTGTACTCCATCTCTCTCCCCCTCTCTCCTATCCCTATCTGTACACCCCTCGCCGCTCCCTCTCGTCTTCCATCTCTCTCCCCCTCTCTCCTATCCCTATCTATAGCTGTACTTCCCCTCGCGCTCCCCCTTGTCTTCCATCTCTCTCCCCCTCTCTCCTATCCCTATCTATAGCTGTACTTCCCCTCGCGCTCCCCTTGTCTTCCATCTCTCTCCGCTCTCTCTCCAATCCCTATCTGTATCTGTACATCCCCTCGCGCCTCCTCTCGTCTTCCATCTCTCTCCCCTTCTCTCCTATCCCTATCTATAGCTGTACATCCCCTCACGCTCCCCCTTGTCTTCCATCTCTCTCCCCTTCTCTCCTATCCCTATCTATAGCTGTACTCCCCCCCCCCTTGTCTTCCATCTCTCTCCCCCTCTCTCCTATTCCCTATCTATAGCTGTACTTCCGCTCGCGCTCCCTCTCGTCTTCCATCTCTCTCCCCTTCTCTTCTATCCCTATCTGTATCTGTACTTCCCCTCGCGCTCCCCTTGTCTTCCATCTCTCTCCCCTTCTCTTCTATCCCTATCTATAGCTGTTACTTCCCCTCGCGCTCCCCCTTGTCTTCCATTCTCTCTCCCCCTCTCTCCTATCTGTATCTGTACATCCCCTCGCGCTCCCTCTTGTCTTCCATCTCCCTGTCCCTCTCTCTCTCTCTCACAACAAACATTTATTTTAACTTACAGTACAAGTCAAAAAGTCCCTCTTGTTCCTCCTCTATCTAATTTCTTCCATCTCTCTCTATCTCTCTCCCAACCATCTGTCTTTCCCCTAATATCTTGCTTCCCTCCGTCTCTGCTTCCATGCCCGCTGTGCAGGGACCAGCCACACAAACATATCCCCCCAAATATAATAAAGGATAAAACCCCAGGATGCCTCGACTGGACCCCGTCTGATCTGCGAAGCACGGCCCACCCACGAACAAAACAGCTGCATCAAACCAGCCGTCGTTTTGGAGAGGTGTTTGTCGAGTGGGGACTGGATGCGTCTGCCGCTACGTTTACACGACTTAAACTGGCCTGGTCTGATTCAAACGGGATTTTTTAAATGCATGTAAACCCGGAACTACAATTGAGGTTTTGAATCTGATAAATCTGAAGAATGCTAAAAGTAAATACAGCTTGAAACTCGACTCAATCCCTGTAAAGTCAGCTGGAAAAACGTCATCATGCACTCGCTCTCCTTTCATCAGCATGACATTTGGAGTTTGCCAATTAATCAACAAGAAGGAGAAATTAGATATCACTTATCAATGTTTGCCAAAAGTTTTTATGTATAATAACCGATTTATTGGAAATGATAGCTGATAGAAAGTGTTTATTGCTAATGCTGAATTACTTGTTTGTGTATATGTTGCAGACCTCGTTTAGATCTAGTGTTTTTCCCGGGCGGTACTTTCTTTTGTAAAACGTTTGAAAAATATGGATTGCACCATAGACTAAATGAGCTCGGCATTAAACATAATCGATTACACAAACGTACGTGCCGACTCCTCTTTGTTCTAAATCTCAACTAAACGAGCACAAAGTAAAGTAAAACACCACGGTCGCCAGCATAATTTAAACTTTATAAAACATTCAGGTCTTCAGAGAATTTTGGACTGAAGCGAGAACAAAGAGAGACCACACATCACCTGGCTTTTTCCCCCGGTTTATACACATTACCGCTGTGATCATGAGTCAGTGTCGCGCCTCACGCTGCACTGTGCGTTAGTCTAATGCCGGCCTGTCTATTTCCTGCCGACAAATTGGAATAATGTGCAAAAAGGAAAGGCGGCCGCATGTATCTATTGATTCCCGTGACGTTGAATCACACGCCGTCAGAATAAACAAGCAACGCTATTAGGAAAAATCATCTCGCACCCGTCAATATATATGTTTAGCCTGCCCACAACAGCCCCATCTCAGACGCACACGGAATGTTTAATGTAAGCCGGTGTGTAATTGGCGCGGCAGAAGTCTGTGAAAGTTTTATAAAGCAGCCAGCCAAAGAAATGTAAACAAATTGCCGTATCGTGCATTAATAATCATGTTCCTTAGAGCGATACGCGAGCCTTGGTGGCAGCTCCTTGTAGCTGAAAGATGGAGCCTAAATCTAAAATTGCAAAAAGACTGGAATGAATAATTTATCTCTTTGTAAAGATGGTTCTCGGCAAATAAATGTTGTTGGAAGTTTGATTAAATTATTGTATTTTTTGAAATATTGCTTGGGAAAAAAGTTGACCCTCGAAGGTATTTAATAGGGAACACGAGAATGAAAAAACTAATTCATTTAAAAAGTCTGCAGTGTAACTTTTCCAGTTTGTCTCTCTACTTATATGGAGAGTATTAGGGCACGTTTTTTATATTATTGTGATATTTGAATATGTTTTTTTGACACGATAAGATGAGTTTTGGTTCAGTTCAAACAAAGAGCGACAATTCTATATAAAAATTGTGGAGTTCTGCTTATTAGCCCTGCGGCAAGTTGGCCACTGTCCAGGGTGTACCCCGCCTAAGGCCCAAAGGCACTGGGATAGGCTCCAGTCACCCGCGACCCCTAACGGGAACAAGCGGTAGAAAATGGATGGATGGATGGATGGATGGAGTTCTGCTTAATTTGTTCCTTAAATGTCTCTTTTAAATGTGTAAATGTTTTTATGATTTGTGCTGCTACTTTTTCCCTTTGCCCCAAGAGTAAGAGTTAATATATTCATACATTGCAGGTTGTCAATTTTGTAATGGAGGGTGTTGAGTCAGATGCACTTGGATAATTATGTCTGAAAATAAATATATTTGATGGTTGCAAAGTTGAACTCGTATAGACTGTATTTGAATTGACAGTAGAATATTGCCAGGTTCAACATTCATTTCATTCATTACTTCCTGTATGCGTGGTGCATCCTAATTCTTTGATCCGCAGGTTTAGCTGAGGTTGTTCCCTTACGCTGCGTGATGTGACATTAACCACAGTCGACGTGTGCACAGCTGTGTGATAAGTGACATAAGGGAATGTGTACATGCAAATCACATCAGATGGGTCGACACAGCGTGGAGGGAGGTAGAAGAGAAAGAAAAATGCCTTTCCGTTTTTGGTTTCTGTTTAGGAGCGTCTGTTATGGTTAGAGGAGTTGTTGTGGGATGAATTAAATGTTTGCAAGTTCGGCCAACCAGAGAAAGGGGTTCGTCCTGAGAAGCTATACGACAAGCTCGGGATTAAAACTGTTGAACCAAAGTAACGGTGAGACTTGTCAGTATTATATATAATGGTCCACTGCTCAAAAAGTTTAGGAAGATGATCGTATTGCATTTATTTTGTTTTTCTAAAACAGAGTCCAGATGACTACAATGGAACCCTCCTGGACGAATGAGGGATTACACCGACATGTTTATAAAAGATGATCGATTTATTACACATTGTACACAAAATCAATAACGTAGTTTGAATAGTCACAAATAGCAAACTATTCCAAACTATTGCAATTATTCTAGCTACAATACCATTTCCTTAAACTATAACTGCATGTGATTTTAGTATTACTTTAGCAAATCAGATTTTAGTCTTCTCTCAAACGTAAATTTCCCTTGTCCTGTTTACAATGTAAGCTTTGACCACAAGCGTATCAAAACATAAATTGTGAATTGTATTCACAATGCTTTTCACTGCAATTGCAATAAGAAATGTTTCCAAAATCTCCAGACCTAACTTTTCTGGTGGAGTATCTAGTACCAGGGGCAAAGGGCAGCCCTGGTGCAGTCCAACATGCACTGGGAACAGGTCAGACTTACTGTGTAAATGAGTCCTCCCGTTTAACAGAATTCACAAACATAGGAACTTGTTTTGGCCTTAAGGTGCAACATAAAACACTAAGCAATAGTAAAAAAAAAAAACATATATGAAATCCAAAGGGCATGCATTAAGAAACAATTTAAAATGACTATAGTATAAACTAGAAATAGGCTTACTATGTACACAAGACAGTTACAGTTAAATTTACAGTTGACTGCAGAAAAAGGATGGATGGTGTACTCTCCACCAGAAAATGTAAAATTGTGCCTCTTTAAAGGGGAGCTCCATCACCCAGAACTGTTTCTCAAATGTATTTACAACAGCCAGTATATTGTGTGACGTGTTTTATGTTCTGAAAGCTGCAATCAATCTACACATGACGGTCTGGTAGTACTGAACTACATTTCCATATCAGTACATATACAGTATATGACTGCATTCTTTCTACATTGCTGCTGCTCACCCATTCCCAGCATGCATGTGTGCCTTCTCCCAGTGATAAACATGACTGGTCCAAGATGTATCCAGGCCCTGCACAGCTGCACAAGGTCAGATTAGGCGCAGCATCATCTGTCTTTCTGGGAGCAGGGAATACATGAATTTTTATTTGAGCTCAACCACAGTCCGGGGCTCAGATGTGGATGAAAACAAGGATATCAGGTAGAGCTAAGCACAGTACAAGCTGTTCTGTTTGGAGATGGTTAATAGGCCACTTGTTGGAATGAAATAAACCGTTACAGTTACTATTAAACAACTCAATTAATCAAATTTTATTGCACAGTAAAAATGTAGCAAAGCCAAATATGACTCAAAGATTACCATTATAATGCTTTAGATTTAGTAATACTACAACTACAAATGTAATGTATATCATTTTATTCTTATGGCTACTACTACACCACCACCACTACTATCTATACTACTGCTATGGACTTTAAAACAGAAAATACACTCTTTGCCTAATTACAAAAAAGTCCAAAGATCAATAGCCTGTCTGGCTGTGAATAACGAGGTTTTTAATTAAGTTGCAGCAGATTTTTCAGCGCTCCTGCCTCTGTATCTGAGGGAGAAAGTTGTTGTGGTGAAAGAAAAGTGAGGGACTCGAGGGGACGTGACGGAGTCTTTTAATTATCACGGCCGAGCGAGCAGCGCAAATAACAGCCGTACACAATCATTTAGAACAAGTCCATCTAACACGAACCCACACGCGGTTTACAGTGTCTGGACCGGAGTCTGTGATACGGTGCATGGACAGACCAGAGAAAATATAGGCATTATACCTGAGCTGTCTGTATTACAGTTGAACCAGGACGTCATCGTTTTGTGTGCGTGTGTTACCTACTGGTTAGTGGTCTGAACTCATCTATAGCAACCACTTTTTTGGTAAGGAAAAATAGATATATCCGCAACCTCAGTGTCCTTACCTGACCAAACAGACTATATAAGCCGCCAAACAACCATCCAAACTACAACTGTTAAAATGTAACTTGTGTCTCTCAAATGCGGAAGGCATCTCCAATATTCTTTTTAGAATAGAATTTAGTAGGACCCGACCGATATAGATTTTGGGGTTCCGATTGCACTCATATGCAATGTGCCAATGTTGACATATAACTAAATGAGGAGGTGAACTTTGAAATCAGAATGGCATTCTTACAAACCAAAAGATAAAAATAATTATTTACTTTTAACTTGGCAAAACTGTAATTAACACTCATTACTGCAGTTGCTTTCATGCTTCCCCATTTTAAATGGCTGGTTAATCATTATTGTTTCCAAAAACTAGGCAATATGTTTTGTTTCACATACACAATATATACAGTGATATATCGGTCGGGCACTAGAATTTAGCACTTTGCTTGTTCAGACACAGACAGGCCATTTCTCTGATTGGTCAATCACGCTCATCGGAAATCCCGAACGTCTAAGTACTGACAAAGCGTGTGGGCTTGGCTGCCAAATCAAAACTTTAAATATACAAAATATCTCATAACTGAAAAGCTAATTTATGCATCTAAATTTGAAGGAATTTTATTGACATACAATGTGCCAATGATGACATATAACTAAATGAAGTGAACTTTGAGATCAAAATGGCATTCTTAAAACCTAAAATATAGACTAGATTTACTTTTAACTTGGAAAAAGAGTAATTAACACTCATTACTGCACTTGCTTTCATTGTTCCCATTTTAAATTGCTAGTTAATCATTACTGTTACCAAAAATTAGGCAACATGTTTTGATTTCACATACACTTTAGTAAACGATATAATGAAGCCACTTTTCCACTGACTCCTCCAGGGCCACAGAAAATTACAATAAAGTTCCGTGAAGGAAACTTTACCTGAACCCCAGCGGTGCAGGACATAGCACAGTGTCTTTATAGCGCCATCTACAGAGCCATTTACAGGAGAGAGAGAGAAGTGCGTCTGTTGTAATGATCCACTCATTCACTGTCGAGAGCTTGGGAATTTTAGTTTGGTTTATTTAGTTTATTTGTTTATTTATCAGGGACAATGCACATAAAACATTGACTTATAGCAAAGGTCTATTATTAAGTTGCTTTGGATCAATATTGTGGTTGACAAAGAACAAAATGTAAAATTAGGATCTACTTATGTAATAGTTCAAGACTAAGTACCTGATAAATATCATCATCTGTCTCCAAAATGTGAAATTCGGATTGTGTATATATAGCGCCAAGTTTTCAACACACTGATGACCATTAGAGCATTCGTTGCATAATCCTGCTCCATCTGTTCACCCAACTACAACCCCGAATACAGAAACCCAGCCATGCATGAGACTCGAAGGCCCCACTTTTTTTTATAAGAACAATAAAAGACAGCGCAGCGAGAAGTAGAGGGAGGCGTTCAACTTTCAATTTTCTGGCTGTGTATTTCTGTGTTTTGATCAGCTCCTTCTTCCCTCACCTTCGTCACGCTTGGGTCCGGGTCTCGCGCTCACGTCGGCAGAACCGATGTGATTTATCGGGCCCTCGCTCTGGAGCAGCAGCCGCCGCCCACCCACCACCTCCGTGTCCTCCAGCAAACAGCAGCGCCGTCACCGAGAGAGAGAACGCGCCGACGGAGACAACATGAGACAGCCATTTTAACAGGATCAAGATAGAAGAGAGATAAACAATGATGGCTGTGTATGGAATTATAACGTACTTTTGGTGCACTATGTTACTTATGTAAAAGGTATTTTTTTAACAATGAAAACACTTAAATTGAAATAATGGAAGATAAGTTAATGCCCTACTGTGGAATATTCCAGATAAACCAAGAACCTCTTCATGGAGACAAGCAAGTCCACCAGATTATTATTATTTTAAGAATTTATTTTTTTTAAAGGACGTGATGACAGGGGGGAGAAGGGGGTACAGACAGTCGTCGAATGTCGACGAAGCACCCCCCACCAAAAAGTTTTAGTAAACCTCGCCGTCACAAGTTGTCACCCAAAAAAACAGCATCATCAGCTCTTCAGACGACGCCATAATAGTGAGTCTTTTAAATCCTTGTGACTGTCCCTCTGTTTATTACTATTATTACAAGGAGGTAGATGCTTTCAAATCATGGTGTGGCAATCAGAGTCTGAAATTTAACACGGGGAAGGCAAAGGAAATGATGTTCGATCCCATGGCAAAAGTGCATGACCCTCTTTCAGATGATGGAATGCAAATGGAGCAAGTGTCATCTATAAAGTATCTTGGCTTGCTTATTGATGGCTACTTTAAATGGAGTCAGTCATCAACGTCAGTGACTCTTTAAGTCATCATGTATGGACCACCACTCCACTCAGTCACTTTAACTGATTTAATGATTTTAGGAAATGTAATCAATCCAGGGAAATAAGTTCAGCAACATACTTTCCTTTTTCCTGGTTATGAATTAATTCTATGCGTTTTTTCCATATATGTAGGAGCGGCACTGTAGCCCACAACAAATTTCCCCTTCGGAACAATAACGTTTATCTTATCTCATCTATACTGGCCAAAACTACTGTAACTACTAACCAGCGTTTTTTTTCATATATTATCTTATTCCATTATTAAATTGATGATTCACATTCCTGTACATTGTTAATATTTCTATACATTGATTTGCAATTGACGCTCCAGATTTAAGATCTATTTTTAAATGTTAATTTAAGTCTGTTATCTTTATTTGTTTATGTGCAACATTGGATTCTTCTGCTGCTACTTTCCCATGATTGACATATTTGGCTTATAATATCAAAATTCAATGTATTCTAACAATCAACATGGCATTTTTCCATATGAGTGCATTTAATTAGTTCATACGTTTTTGCGAACAACCACATTTTATTCCCATGTGTTAAAATCCCTATGCACTCTAAATTAGGTTGATAATTGGGAAATGGGTTTAGCGTTAATCAGGTAAGTTGCACCATATTTCTGGGACACAACTACCAAATTAGGTCTTTGTTTTCCATTGTTTTACCTTGAATCACAGCAATAAAACATGAATGCAGTAATTGGACCATGTCTTCTGGGAGAAATCCGAGTGATTTATTTTGACCAAAAGTCCACAGACTACAAAGCCGTGAGATCAAAGATGTGCTTTTGCTTCATCGGTTAAAAAGTAGTGGAGAAATAATACTGTCCAGAACAATGCTTCAGCCCACATAAGTCAAATGTGCCCTTTTTTAACAAATGGGTGTGCTGACGTCTTGAAATGGCTTTTTTATTGTTTGTTGCAGTTAAGAATATATGGGTTTGTTTACAAGAACCACCACACCAAAAATAACAAAGAAAGATGACAAATTGATCCGTAGCAAGTGTGAGAAATAACAGACATCAGACAACTATTATTATTTAACAAAAGCCCTGGGCATTTACGTATTTTCCCCACGAGACAAAGTACAATTATAACTTCAGCTCCAGTGTTATCAAACAACCCTCTATTTAACGTCATCCGCCAGACCCCAATTACACAAGCAAAATCAAATTAAAGGAAAGAAAATTTCACAAAATCAAGACGCATGTACACTTTTAGTATGGACACAACACCAAAAAAAAAGAGTATTAGAGCAGAATTATTTAACATCCTGCTCCATCTCGCAAGTTATGCTGCCCATTGCCCAAGGGGAAAACTAAACATTGAAAATTTGCCAGATGTTGAATTATTTTATTCATAAGATCACTAGAATTTTGCAAAATGAAAATGTATTAATGTTAAAGTTCAATGTGTTTATGTCCATCTATAACAAACAAACCAATAGTATTTTTTTTTCTTTTTCAGTTAAAACTATAGATTATTAGGTTAATCAATAAATGTGATTATTTAGGTCACAATATAATCGTTAGAACTAATATAAAATAATTAATTGTGACAATTTAAGAAGCAAAATGTCTAATTCTAAAACTGTAATTAAAAAAAATGCACAATAAGCTCCTCCCCTCTGGGACTTACCTGGTTAAATAAAGGTCAATACAATTATAACATCAATTCAATCTATGCTCCAAAAATACAGCTAAATATAAAGTACTTTTCTATCTGGCTGTTTCTGACATTAACTTCACTTTGACATTCAGAGAGTTTGATTCTGTAAAGCTGGTCACAAGCTTGAGAAATAGTAATGCGTTAGGAAATGGGAATGAAAGAAAATAAAAAACATGTCACTGTTGTTTGGTCTCAGTAATCGAGAATAACTGTTCAATTGTGATTATTTTAATTTATTTATTTTCCCTCACAATAATTGTAACACATTTTATATCGCACCAAAATCCTATTTACAAATAGATTCAAATTGCTTTGTGCACAACGGCATTCATACTTTCTAAATAATCACTATAACAGGAGTTTGCTAAGAGGTAGTCGTAGTAACAACGTTTAGGAGGTGCTCGAGACAAAAAAAAGGTTGGGAACCACTGGTCTAAAAAACTGGGTAAACACATTTATATACATAACAAGAATACGATGTTGTTTACAGAGGACGGTATATGCCCTAAATAATGGCAGAGATTACAGTTTGAAGGCTGCAAATGGGGCAAATAACATTATATATACATTGAGTTTGTGCGTTTGAGCGTTTGTGCCCTTGAGAATACTCCCTTGTTGTACGATGAGTAAATTGTAGAAAAAGCCACGTCATTTACTGTCCACTGTTCTCTCTGCAGCCTCTTGTGTAACCGAGTTGGTGCCGGAGGTGTCTTTATATTCAAATGAGTCATGAGGATGAAAACACAAGTGATGCTGTTCGCTCACGGCGCCTTCTGCTCGCTCCATATTCAACTCCCAGACACGAGCACAGATGTGGTCCGACCCGCCGCTCGGGAACGGCGGCGCCATGCCCAAAAGTAAGAATACTACTAGTAATACCACGTTACTCCATGTAAAAATTGTAAAAACGTAGCCTGGCGCAGTTCTATGAGGCTCTACACTGGTTTTAGCGTTGTTTTAAATCTTACAAAAGGTTCACAATGTAATCTTTGAAGGGGGATGTCTGCGGCCTACTCATCTCCATAGATGTGTTATTGCTTTGCCTGGAATGTTTCACAGTGTGGCATTAAACTTGGTGTTTTTATGGCTGAAAAATACCTTGGAAAAACTGAAAAACTTGCTTTTTTCCCCAAGGAGATAGAAGAGTTTAAAGTCATACTGTGGAGCATTCTAGGCAAAGCAATAACATCTCCATAGAGACAAGCAGGTGGCGGACAACCACCAAGGTTTCGTTCAATTTATTGTATTACTGGAACGTAAACAACTGATATTATAGTTCAATTTATAAAGATCTGCCGTCATTTTGAAATATAACTCCATTATTCATCTCCAATTGTTATCTCGAACAAAACAGATAAATCATATGAATACATTCCATTAAATACTATTTATTTGAGCAATACCAAACAAACAAACTAAAGTTTTAATCATTTATTTGTGGCGACGCTGCCACCAGGTAAAGACCAGGTGCTTTTGTTTTGTTTTTTGCTACACCAGTTCCCAGATGTATAACCTTTTTTACTTTCCCACTCTTTTCACACAGTATCGATCCCGAATAACAAAGACCCCTGCACGGACACAGTTACTGACTTCCGGCAAGTTCGGAGCAGAGCTGGGCTTGTGGAGTAACATTTCAGAGCTGATTCCACAGCAAACGGGCAAAGATCGGGTGGGATTGTTGTGGTTCAAAGGCCGCTCAGCTTTAACCTGTGTGGGTTTATGTGCTGCAGAAGGTTCGGACCGCCGACACCGCTGTGGGAGGACAGCGCTATCAACTGGTGGTAAAAGACTTCTAAATGACTAGCTCAGGTTTAGTCATGTAATGGTGCAATCCAGTGAATAGCATAGTACAGCGTTTTAAATTCTGTACTCGTATCTATTTATGTATGCAAATTAGCGATGTGTTCTGGAGAAGAGTCTGGTTATAGTGTATTATATTATGCCTGGATTTTAGAGCAGAGGGCTAAAGCATTAAGTACAAACGATGTCACGCTACTAACATTTCAAACTGGCTTTCGATATAAAGGAATAGCCTTGACACTAAATACCGATTTCAATACCACAGTCATAGCTTACAATACAAGAACAAGAGCATTTTTTAATTACCATGTGGTCTTATACTATTTCTGATAACGCTTAAGATCATTTTAAACTCTTCAGGAAAGGTGAAAGTAATGTCAAGTTAATATGATTTTATTTTCTGATACTTGTTCAAATGAGAGTCGAGAGTAGTGTTAGTATCGATTAGCATCTAATTCATCTAATCCTACTTTGTACAAGAAATAATTACCGCTGCTATTTTGCTTAAGCTGTAATGCAATTTAAACATATAAGTAATTAATTCAAGTCTAACAAAAATATCACTATCAGGACAAAAAATATAAATATAAAATGGTTGTTGGATAAGCCAAAAAAAGATCAAATATCAAGTAAAAAAACCTTGAAAAATACATCTTTAGGTCTGTACTCTGTCCACGAAGCATTCACTGTAATACCCTCTAACAGTGTTTTGGATTAGCTTCCACTCTTTCCCATTTGAATTGACCCTTTTTACTCTTAATACATGGTTTTCACCGGATTGCCTTCACGTGTCACACATGTACAAGCCGTATCCTGCCGCCCCATTGTTCATCATTACACCTGCCCTGCCTCCAGTCACCGGTAATGAAAGGACACAGCTATAATTAACCATAGGCCTTAATTGGCATGTCCTCACGGCCCTGTTGATTATGTCAGCGGCGTTTCCACAATCTTTGTCAGACCGTTTGCTTCTGGTTTAGTGTCAGCAGGGTTGCCTGGGCGCAGCGGTGATGAGTCGAATGTGCTTTAAATCAATACAGACATGCTTACAGTGATCACATTAGGGACGTGGTCGACGGGGACATTAAACAGGTATGAAATGGAAAGTATGTCAACACCAATAATATAAGTTAATATAAGGACTATTGCAGTCCGAGGGACATTATCAATAGCATGTGATAATATTAAAGCCACCTATTCATATACATTGGAATTGATTATGCACAGAAGTACAAAAATAAAAACAGATAACTTAGAAAGAACTCTTATAACCTTAATAATAATAACACTCTTATTTACAGCTGTTGTATGGACAGAAAATAGTGTTGCACACAAAAAGTGTTGTATTATTGATTTTATGGCGATATTTAAATATACTTTAAATATACTAATATGATCACCCCTCAAGCTGTCAAAATCAAAACTTAACAGAGACAAAACCAACCAAGCAAAAAATATTGGTTTTGGAATATGGATTATGCATTTTTGTCAATAGTGCCCACTCCTACTTCTCAAATTGACAAACCCAATCTTCATTCAATTATTATGTCCTTATGTTTTACTCATGACCGCAATTGGATCTCTGCTGGAAATAAGAAATTCTCCAGATACAAATCAGTATTAAAGAACTGAATACATTGCTTCTTATTGGCAGAACCCGTTCCCCTGTGTTATTTATGTCGTACGACTGTCAGGAATAATCGAGCGACCTCCGCCTCTGAAAGAAGCGTGTGTTTTTTCATACGTTGAAGGAGAGATTTGTGGTCTTGCCGTGCCATAAGAGAGGTCGTTACAGGCTACAGTAAGCACGTAGAAAAATGAGCCTCCCTTTGCTGCGCCATCAATAATGTGTGAATGATATATTACGCGCTGGGATTTAAAGGTTCAGACTGCGCACTTGTGTTGCAGAATGTACTTATTTTCCTCTTGTATTGTGGAGTATTATTGATAAAACGTCATCTAATGCTTACTAAAGATTGCCATACAAACTTGACAAGCCTCTCAGGGCACTAAAGTTTATTCTTTTTTTTCATTTTCTCCCCTCTCTAATTTGTGAAAACAAATCAGATACAGACCCTTACCAGGTCAAATAACTATAACCGCAAGTTGAGAACAAGCACGAAAACGATCTTCAGTGCAGGTCTGACGGACTTTTCCCCGTAAAGCACTTTGAATTACTTTGTCTGCTAATTGTGCTCTACAAAAAGCTATTCAAATGTCAAACCTTGTACCTATGGCTCATTTTGACACACTTTTCAAAAACCTGGCTCGAGAACTTGTCCCATCCATCCTGTTTTGTATAAGAGATAGACCGACAGATCAGGGTTGAGATTAGCCCTTTTTAGTTTAGCAGCTATCAAGTAAATCTCCAGTATAGGCTGATATTTTATTTGAGCCAACTATGTGATTAAGCAATAAATATATAAATCTTTATTTGAACACTTTAGAGCAAAAAGGGCCCTGCACAAAATGTGACTCGGCTCTGCTCTCTTACAGGTTTATAGTGAAACAGGGCGGTGGAAGTTCAAAAGTCATTATCATAGATCGTCAAACTTATGTATTCTTATGTAGATGTATACAATATGCAATGTATACACAGTAATCAAGTTTGTTGTCATTTCAAATTGGTCCAGCTGTATTTGATATGAAATGTTAAGTCTATAGGTTGTGCTGTTGGGCAGTTCTCCTTTGAAAAATAAATCTCCCAAGCCCAACTTTCCTGGTTAAATAAATAAAATGAGTAAAACTGGCATTCTCCCCACAGGCCACCACCATGCAAAAGCTGAAGTATACGTCATGCAAGTAAAAGTAAAGGCGCTTGTCTGTACACAGCGTGTTGCCTGTCAGGTGTTCGGTGTCCCTCACTTACTGTTCTGCTTCTGTAAACAGAGACAAATGTACCCTACAGGAGCGCTGGCCGTCCCGCTGCTCCCACATGCCTCAAACTAATGAATTTTTAAAGACGGCATCAATCACAGCACAGGCCGGATCAATAGATGGTGGATTGGGGCTGAGCGAGGCCGACCCATGACTTCTCTGTGGGCTCTGGTTAAAGCACAGTTCACCAGAGCAGGGGCCGTGTAATCAGGCCTGTTCCCGGCAATAATGATCTGATTTAGGAGGTCGTGGAGAGAGAGAGAAGACGGTGTGTCCTGGGGAGTCTATGTGGAGGTTAGAATGAACATGTAAGCCAATTTATAGGGGGCAATTAGGTCTTTTCGCAAATTAGAAAGAGTCAAAGACAACATCTGAAGCAACTAATTCAGTCTCCATAAGGGGTGGGCAATAATGACAAAAACGATTGTGTCAAGATGGGCTTTTTCTCAATAACAATTATCAGATTGATTTATTATTTTTTAGTAAAAGCTGTATTACACAATTGTCTCCTGTAAATTAGTACATTGAATTTTGTTATTGTAAAATCAGTACTTTGTGAGAAAATCGTGCCGTTGTGCACCGTCCACATCCAGAGTTTTATCACTCGCGAATGTGTACGAAAGAACTAGGGTTGAGTGCTGATTGGCTGTGCGTTGGTGGTCCACCCCGTTTCACTTCCACGTCCGAAAAAGCTATTCTAAAGCTGTACATGCTCCTAAAAAAATCTGTGCCAAAAAGTTTGTGAGAGCTAGGAATAAGTTGGGCTGGTTTAAATACCTCCTTCAAATCAAGTACGCTCAGCTTTAACTTGTATTACTGCTTGTACTACAGTTCTTGTATTGATTTACACCATTATAATTTTCAATACTTTCAACACAACAATTTGAAGACACTCTTCTCCTCGAGTCAAACAAGTTAAAGGAGTGTGGGACTGAACTGTTTGAATCCCGAATAACACATGTACTGAAAACAAGGGAGCGTCTTGTAATCTCAGCAAACATCTCAGCAAAAGTGTGACCTGTCACTTGATTCACCGCTCCTGCATCTGGGCGGGGCCTCCAACAGTTTGCTGAAGGTCTCTCCCAGTCCTCAGTCACTACAGGGCGGCAATATTAATCACAAATTAATGAAAAATTTTAAGGCAAAACACAATAAATTATCTGACAAAGTACTCAACATTGAAACACAGTTCTTGTATTACTTTTGCAGTTCATAATAATCAGTCTTCTCTCAAATGTTGATGCCTCAGCCATTTTGAAAAAAGCAAACTGAATGGAATCCGGATTTTCAAAAATACATTGCAAATGTAATTGCCAGTACGATGTTATTACTTTTCTCCAAAATAAAGATGATACGTAAACTTGTAAAATAATACGTAAAATAAGTTAAATAATATAGTTTGCTGCTTCTCTAGGTGTATTGGACATGCTGGGAGGTCACCAGGGCCATTAATCCCAACTAATATTGTTACGTGAAATGCCACGACAGGTCAACCTTTAAATCGGGTTATTACTGTGAAATATGGCTTTTGTCCTTTGAAAAATGTCGTTTTATAGTGCCGCTCGGGGGGTCAGGTGTATAGCACACGCGAGCAATCCGCCATGTCATGTTTCTAATCCGACTTCCGACAGTTTGCTGCAATGTCCTTCGCCGGTCCCATCCCCATTTAACGCTATACTGTCCGGTAAATAAATAAAGCCTAATACGGGTTCAAAAAATCCTTAAAAATTGAGCTGGGCCACCAAACATGGTCTAGTTTTCATGCAGCAGTGGCAAGTAAAAGTATTGTGTTCCATAAATATAGGCTAATAGGCTTTTAAAACAACATGAAATGAAAGATTAGGAACAGAGTGGAAAGAGGAAGTTTCTCAGTTTCTTAGCGTCACCGTGATAAGAAATCAAGAGGTTATAGCTGGACTTTTGCATCGGATTGGATTCAATTAATTAGACAAGAGGAAAAGAACAAATGAGCGACGGATCCATTTTGGTTATTTGTTTCCAGTTAGACTCCAGCGCTACTTGAAACATGCATGATTTATTAAAGTAGAAATAATTAGCAAATTGATTAAAATGCCGAAATGGTATTCTCTAGCCCAAAGCTGTTGTGCTCATGTGAAATCAGGAGGAACAAAGCGCAGAGGCGGAGCTCACTACCGCCGGCGGCGGCGCACGCGGTTCAGAGCGAAGCGTGTCAAATAATAACAATGAGCTCTGGTTATGTCTCCAACTGAACTTTAATCATGGGTCCAATAAAGAATAAAATGTAAAAGTGCATTGTCTTTTTTCAAGGTAATACAATCAGTCCATGTCTTCCTGCTAAAAGCTTTCCAATAATGTACACAGTGGTAGAAGTATGTAAGGAATAAATATATCAGCAAGCTGAAAATGTTCAAATTCTGAAGGTAATGTATTAGTGCAGTCGCTGATGTTTCCTTCTTTTTTTTTTTATCTTAGCTAAAGAAATAATTTTGTAGAGGCACATTTTCATTCTCTGCTTGACAAGATTTTGTAAGATTTTTGTATTATTAAAATCTTCAGAGCAAGTTATTCTTGCGGTGCAATGTAATATAAATAAAAACTGCACCTTATTTGAAACGTTTCAGAGGACATTCCATCTCCATCATCAGTGTTTGTATTTTAGAATAAAATAAACCAAAATATATACTTGTTAGAGGTAGGAGATATATTGAAAATTGAAAAAAAATAAAAAAAATAAAAATAATAATAAATTCATAACAGTAATAAAAATAATAATACAAATAGTAATACAAATAATTATAATAATTATTATTATTATTGTTGTTGTTTTGGAGACGTAAAATTAGATGTATTTCATCTAATAATTTAAAATAACCTCAAAAAGACCGTCACTATGGTTAACCCACCTCATTTTGTTTTGTGATCATCAAACAAATAACCTTATAAATCAAATATTTTGTCTGTGTTTAAAGGTTTGGCAACAAATATGCCACGTGTAGGATCAGAAGTTACTATTGTTTGTATCCAAATTTGTCAAAAACTGCACATTTGAGTGGAGGGGAAAGACTCGGTCTGCCTTGGTTTTGAAAACACATAAACAATCTGCCTAACACACTTGACACTGAACATGGTTGAAGCCGGCACCACTTTGTAATCTTCAACAAAAACCCACAAGAGACGAATTTTAGGTCTCCCTCTGTTCCTTTGCCAAGAGTAGGATTTCGGAGCCGTAATAGCCGTTAGACGCGAAGTAAAGTGTTGCCAAAAGCCTGGTGGATTTTGCGAAATTCAAAGGCATTTCTCTGGTCCTACACCCCAGCGAGACGCGCCCCCTTTATCTGAGCGTGCACTATGCAGTTCCATTGTGTCGGTCTCGGTCACAGCGCGTTTGCTTTCCAACAACTCGAGCGCGGACACTTTAGAAACAGAGAGCCGCGTAAAGCCCCCGGAGCGCTCATCCCCAGGGTAAAACAGGACGCTATCGCAAAAACTCATCAACTTTGACTGAACCACAATATGCAGTGAAAGTAATAGAAAGTATAGCTTCTTGATCACTGCAGTGGTTTGAGCCCAGATTTATGTCTTCCTTTGAGATAGTCCTTATTCAGAACTAGTAATATACACCATTGTCCAGTCCCATTTTTAACCTGGTTTTGCCCTAGTTTAGACCATAGAATAGCCTGTTATTTTGCTTGCACTTTCTGAACATTTAATCACAGTGAAATTCAGTGCCTCCTCACCCATAGAGTGAAGGCAGCATACTGGACATTGCATCTTACAATCTCCATTTCAGAAGCAAACGGGAACAGAAGCTCCTACATGAACTGGATCGAAGGACTTTTTGGGTTTATGACGTTTTAGAGGTGAGCATTCTCATTTACAGCTCTCGTTTACGAAAGTTACAAGCTTAAAGTTGTACTTGTACACCAGTCATCATCACAGGAGTCCATTCACAGACAGACATGAATGAGCTGGGATCATTCATTATTCAGGCGGTGCGAATAAGAATAACACAAGAATCATAGAAGAGTTATTTCCATTTGCTCAAGTGAACAAAATTCACAAACATATAGGAGACTTGTTTTGGCGTTAAGGTGAAAACATAAACACTGAGTCAATAATAAAAACAGACATATAATCACTCACTGCAACTGAAACATTTTAGTTAAAGTGGCAGGTGTTTAAGACGTGTCTTCATGGAGTCCAAACGGCTTAGAGGGAAAGATACTGTTCTTGTGGCGCGGAGTTGTCCTGGTCCAGATGGACCGTGGATCCTCCTGCGGTCCAGGGGAGAGTGGTTCAAATAGTCCATGTCCCAGGGTGAAGAAGTGGTTCAGCTGTGATCGAACCTGCTCGTCCGAGCCCTGGAGACGTACAGATCCTGCAGAGATGGAAAGTCTGCAGCCGATCACCTTCTCAGCAGAACGCCACGATGCGCACGTAGTCTCTGTTTTGTCCCTAGGCTGTGGCTCCAGCGTACCACACCGTGTGATGGAGGAGGTGAGGATGGACTCAGTGAAAATGGCCGGGTGTAGAACTGCACATCATCTGCACTGGCAGCATTGGCTTTCTTCACTAGCTTGCCGCAGGAAGTACATCCTCTGCGTGGGCCTTCTTGATGACCCAGGTCCTGGGTGATAGTGGTGTCAGGAAGGCGGAAGAAAGTCCCACAGTGGTGTATGGGGGAGTCTGTCAGTTGTGAGGGGGCGGCTGGGGGGCTGTGACTTTCTGAAGTCCACGATCATCCTCCACTGTCTTCTGGGCGTTGAAACTGCCAGCGTTGTTCCGCTGCAACCAGGACACCCAGTCCGGTCCACTCCCTCTGTAGACAGACTCATCCCCGTCCAAGATGAGCCGATGAGAGTGGTGTCGTCCGCCAAACATTGATCCAGTTTAACCAGAGTCGTGGCTGGAGGTGGCAGCCAGTATTGTGTACAGGGAGAAGAGCAGAGGAGAAAGTACACACGACCCTGTGGAGCTCCTGTGCTGATAGTCCGAGTCGTGTCTGAGAGCCATTCTTCCCCCCGCCACACGGCACTGCCTCCGAATCCGTCAGGAAGTCAGTGATCCACCTGCAGGTGGAGTCAGGCACGTTGAGCTGGGAGAGCTTGTCCTGGAGCAGAGCAGGGAGCATGGATGTGTGAATGCAGAGCTGACCGTCCACAAACAGAATCCTGGCGTAGGTTCCCGGGGAGTCCAGATACTGGCAGGATGCAGTGGAATGTGGTTGATGACTGCAGGGGGTCCAGCAGGGAGGAGGATTTGAGGTGGGGCAGGACCAGGCGTTCAAATGACTTCATGACTTATGTGTCATGACTTGATAACTGCGGCTCTGAATCAATGAGAAGAAGTAGGAACATGAGGAATATGAAATGGGCTTTCTAACACTTTGGTTACATGGCCACTAATTGTACGTCTGGAAAATTGAGTGGTGGGAAAAATACTGACACTTTGTACTGGAGTAAAGGTAAAGTTAAACGGCTGATAACGTACTCAATTACAGTTAGTAAAGTAAAAGTACACATGAAAAAATATTACTACTGTAGTTACTAATTTTGAAGCACAATTTCCAGGCATGTTTTTAAATAAAACTTCTATAAAAAAATGTCCACGTTTAAAAATGGGCAATTACACAGAAAATTGACTCATTACAGTAAGGTGAGTATTTATTTGTAATTTTATATCATCGTAGTTTTTTAAGTAATTTAGATCAATTCCAGCATTTTATTATTAATATTTATATTTTTTTTTAATAATTATTATGTTTTATTACATTATTATTATCATCATCATCATCATCATCATTATTATGTTTTATTATTATTTTAATATTTTTTTTAAAAATGGTATTTAAATGCAAAATGAAACTTTTTTGAAGTAGGCCATATTCCTCTATCAATAGAAATTTCATTGCTTTGCCTCTTGCACAAAACATGAATGGGCAATAAAATTAACCAGAAAATATCAGGAATATCACTTCATACTTATGTTTGCGAGCTTACACCAGACGTTTTTCGATAAATGTCCCACCTCTAGCAAGCAGTAGATTTACACAAGCTTCTCTAAACTGGTTATATTTGATCTTGTCCATTAGTTATTTTCATTTCCTTTTGTTGCTACGGTATAATATTACGTATTAAAACCTCTTTTGGGTTCCTCTCTCGGTCTCTTTATAAAACAGACAAATACAAGTCTTATCTAATGTCCCGAAACATCAGAAAAAATATTCAATATACCTAGACATGTTGAATTCGAACCAGCCATATTTCATTAAATGTTCAATTTCTCAGCCTCAGCTTGAATAAGGCCAAAATCTTAACTGATGCATGAAAGTCTGAGAGCGGATACACACTCGATTACGCCTGAAAATACAGCACCAGGTTTATTATCCGGCGTGTTTATTATTACTACAGTGAATTTAATCAAAAATGCACCTTTTCCCTCTAAATAGTGCAAAATAACACAGTAGGAAATTGCCAAAGCTGATTGATTTTTCTATCAAAACACCTGCCAGGTCCACTAAATAGAAAGCCTGTTTTTCGGGACATAGATGTACTCCCCACGGCTTTTGATTAAGCCACAGAAAGGCAGCAACATGAGTAATACAACTCTGCACACATAAAAACTATAACCAGGCTGGCTATGTTCAAACAGCAAACTTAAGTCCACAGCAGCAGTCACAGTAGTGATCGATAAAAACTGTAAACTGTGTGTGAGGGCTGAAGGGGGCGGGTGGGTGGGTGGGTAGTCATCACATTGCACCTCCCTTATCTAGACAAAAATCATGATGTAAATAGTTTTTTATTAGCTAAACGACATGATTTAAAGTTAAGCTATGGGTTAAAAACGGTTAAGGTTAGAGTTTTGGTTTCCCGAGAGACAGATTTTTTGGAGGGCAATGGTCTCTGGGCCTGAAGAACACAACATGCCACTACTGTAATAACATTTTGGGTCGCACAATTTCAATAAATTGAGTTAATACAATAAAATAACTACTGCTAGATTTGATTTTTGTGAGAAATATATATATATATATATATATATATATAATGTTTTATTATGTATAGACGTGCAATATAAAGCAGGGAAGAGAAAATCTGTTAACTTGACTAGACCCATTCATACAGATGACTATTTTGAAAATAAACTAACAGGCGTAATCCGACCTGTTCTCCTTCCGAAACTCAGAGAAAATCTGAGATGCTAATATGGAATCCCATTCATTTCCGCGCGGAACCGTCTGCATAGTTAAAATTTTTCCCAGAAGTCGATGCGGAAAATCAGGTTTGCGCAGACGGAGCGGGAGGGGCGTGTCGGCCAAATGACAGCATAAACCTACCTTCCGTGTGTCTTTGTATTCTGCCGCGTCTACATTCACGTCCTCATTAAAAAACACAATAATGGCGCTACCTAAAATATGGGATGAAGTCGAGTTTTAGGGATGGTGTATTCCCCCCCTACCCCCCCAGTGTCAAAACAGATGGCGGCCCCGCCATCCCTGAATGTACATAGTGAGACTGAGAACTGAACCAGAATTAAATTCAGCCAGGTCTTAACCAGGACTAATCCAGAATCAAACAAGAACTAAACCCAAGACCAAACCAGGTCTAACCGAGTGCTAACCTAGAATTAAACCAGCAAACAAGATTTTTATTACATTTTTTTTCCAATATTTGGAAGATGGGTCGTGGGCCGGATTAAATTGCTTGGCAGGCCGGATTTGGCCCCCGGGCCTTATGTTGAATAGGTCTTGTTTAGGTTAAAGGCAGGATGTAGGGTCGAAGAGGCATGAAGAATTTAATGAAAATGCTGAGATACAAAGGTACATGTATTAGACTTAAACTATATTTGAATAGAGTAAAACGAGACAAAATAAGAGCAACTAAAACTAAATTACGTTTTGTTTTCAAATTGAACTACACCCATAGAGCTCTTCTACTGTGCAATGTCATTACTTGTCATTCAATGTCTTAGCGTCATTTCTAAATTGTCTTTTCTGTCTTAGCAGTATTTCTAAATCAAGAGCCGTCATTCACATTAAAAACTGATAGAACCCACTTTATTGTAGATTATTAGATTGCTTCAGTTTCATTGGAAGTGATCACAAAACTAATATTATGCAGGGAATGGGTGGGATTATAAACATTTCTACTGCTATAATTGTGTTTGGGGGCCTAATAGTCATCCTTTTTGCAAAATCAAAAAGGAACTTCATAACCCACGCATTTTACGTTAATTTCTAAGATATAAATTCAAATTTCTTTGCGAACTTTTGGCGCTGCAACTAAGTAATAACATAAATCTTTGTTGTTGAGAGCATGTTTTTGAGAAGAGCGGAAAATACATCATTTATAATATGAGACAACAGATGGAGCTCAGTCTGTCTGTCACCACTTCAGAGTCACACGACACTTCAGCCACGGAAGTAATCTTATCAGATGAAGAGACGGTCCTATAAGAGCAAAGCACTTATAGGACCCTTTAGTCACTAAGTCGATGCACAATTTGTATTAGCAGACTAATAATTAACTGCTATTAAAAGGATTTATATGGATCACGGCAGAAAATAATGTATAAAATGAGTTTAGAAGGAGTTTTGAGAGGAAATCTTGAGTTTGTTCTGCCATTTTACATATAAATGTGCGGCTTGCTTATTACTTTTATGTATATGTGTATGTCTTTTTAGCTCATTTCCCTGAGCTTTTTAATAGATTTTGCCAGTGTTGGACCATCTTTTAATAGATTAACTGATATAGAGAACTAGAGAGTCTTTAGTCGACCAAGAATGTCTTTAGTCGATTACAGCCTTACACTCATATACTTTTGTCAAAAAGGTAAAAGATCGTACAGTGGAATCTTTAATATCTTGTGATTCTCTGTATTACATGTGAAACTAAACTTGCTTATTTTCCCTCTTCAGCTGCCAGCTCCTCTTTCTCTTTTACCGCTGCAGTATTTATTGAGAAAAGTTCCCGGGGAAAAAAAACAAGTCTTCAACTTCAAAGTCTGTAATTAAATACCTGTCAGCTGCACTGGGCTTCACTTTATTCAGAGGAAGTAAACTGTATCACACGTTCGGGCGTATTTTAAATTAAAAATCAAAAGCGGAGGATGGTAGAGTATTTCAGTAAGACTACCATCAAACTAACACAAAAAACACCACAATAACACAACTGCTACTTAGGAAAAAGGTGCAATAGGGAGACGCAACAGCAGAATAAACATTTATTTAAGGAACTATTACTGATATAAGAGTATTTATATGAGCAACTGTCATGGACATAATATCTGATTTATATTTTCAAGAATGGACATAATCTAGTGTTTTTAGTGTTGGAAAGAAACTAAATACATGTCGTAGAAAAAGATTCAGTTGTAATTATCTGGACTCGTTTCGACTCTCATCCAAGAGTCATTCTCAATCTGTAAATCAAGTGTGGGAACACAGGTTTTATATCCTCCTCTGTGTAAGCCCTGCCCTGTGGGCAGGGCTTACACAGGACCTCCTGATAAAGGGAGGTTTTGTTTCACTTGAAACAAATCTCTTTGTTATGCTAATATCTTGAAACTAATCACTTTGTTATGCTAATATCTTGAAACTAATCTCTTTGTTTTACTAGTAATAAAACAAAGATTAATAATTAATCATTGTAAATAACTGTAAAATCGGGATGTTTCTTCTCACAATGATAATTTTTAACATAAAATTTTGATATTGTGACATTCTCATCTTATGACTCTCTGAGAAGAGCAATTTCAGCACCAAACCTTGCAAAGCGCGCCGACACCGCTTTCATTTGGCACCAGACAACAAGTTAACAGTTCAATTACAGCTTGTCAGGTGAAGGCCTCTCGGGGGGAATTGACTCTTTACCAGATGATTAGCTTGGCTCCTGGTCAATTCTCCGCCCGACAATCGTCACTGTTTGTTAAGACATGCACCAGAGAACAAACTAATCCGCGATAGACACTGTGAACCTGCTGTTCTTCGGGGTCAGCGCACAAGGCCAGTGGAGGAGCGCTCACCGTCCCCGTTGTAGCAATTGGAACTGCAGGCGTTTTTGTGCAATATTAAATTATTTAGCAGTGTTTCTGGCACCGCTCATTCAGATATGGTTTACTTTTTCTCCGTTTGTGGTCAATCCTAATAGAATACCGGATTTTGTGCATAATATTTAATGCTGTGGCCTTCCAAATACAAAATGTTCTATTTCTACTGAAGTATTGGGGATGTAACAATATAAAAATCTCTCTGTACATTATTATTAAAATGTATATTTCAAGGAAGGAATATTAATTGATATATTTTGAGGCTAACAGAATCATAGATATGCAACTTTTCCCCCATGATATTATTGTGAGACTTTTGATTAGAGCTGTAAGCATTAAGCGACTGATCGTGACTCGACAATAAAATATAAATGTAATAACCGTATTTCATATAATATAATAGCCGTTACCTGGACTATACAGACCCTTTAAATGTACAATAGAAATAATCATTTGGCTAGACGAAGAAATCGCAATTGAGTAATATAATATCAATGGTACTCTTACTTGTCCCATGGAAACACAGTTGACTTTAAAGACAAATATTGAGCATTATTTCTATAGTTATTGGCCTTTAAGCATGCTCTTGAGTCCTTCAGTTTGGCATTTCATGTTTAGATTTTTTTTAAAACACACAAACAAAAACAAATAGACTCCATTACTTACAACTCAGATGTTCATCACGCCAGGAATTGACTTTTGGCTCCACCAACTGGCAGCAGAGGGAATTACATGTTGGAGATAAACAAATGCTAGCTTTCCTGCATCATGCTAATGTGGCCTCGTAGCTGTAATGAACATAAGAAGATAGCAAACATGCACAGAATGGAGTGTTTTTTTAGGTTTACAGAGGAATGGACTTCCTAAACAGGAATTATCTCATCTAAACTGAAGCTGAGTGACTGAAGCTAAATACAACTCCAGGTCGTCACGTTTTTGATGTTATTTCAATTTATTCCGGAAGTTGATTTGGGCACCGCCATCCGTTTAAATCCTTCTTCCGGTTGTATTAGTGAACATCGGACTTGCCAACCTCCAGACAAAATAAGTTCTACACAGACTAAAAAGCCGTTTTCGGGTTCATTGTCACATGAACATTGGATATTTTACACAAATCAATCTAATTTATGGCATAGTTTAGCGGCGAGACTTAAGTGAACGGAGTTTGACCGGAAACGCGATTATAACGGAAGTAGGTAAACAACATTGTTAAAAGCTCAAGAAGGTCCGTTTTGGATTATATATGTCCCTTAAAATCCTCACGCACATAGCCAACGTGTTGTCAGAAAATCCCAGTATTTTTTTTTATATAATATAAGAAGGGAACTGAAGGGTATGCGAGTATATTACTAACAAATCTGCCTCCCTTCAAGCTCACGTTGAATAAATATGCTTGTACGTTTTAGACAGCTCATAGCGCAGTCTGTCGCTGTGTGATTGTTCTGACAAGCTGCTGTGTCAGGGGCCCACCTCACGCACGCATCACTGTGACTGACGGCTCCGCTTCAACATTAACCAGCCGCCACAGGACGAGACCCTCTTGGCTTTTCATTCTCCCGTTTTTCCACGCGGCTGAGGAGGGTGTAATTATCTCCGCCGGTGGTATGGATCTGCTCCCGCAAAGTGGAACGGTGCAGGCGAAGACGCGTGGGGCATTAATTGGGGGGGTTCATGAGAAGTGGCAGCATGGGGTGACGCCGACAATAGCGGGATATTGTCACTCCGCACTTACAAAATGGGATAATGTGGCGCGAACAGACGTTAGTTCGATGGGAAATGCAAGTGCAAACCTTGTCGTTGGAGCTGGATGTCCGGTGTGGAGAGACAGGAGAGAACTGGAGGAAGAACTGCTGCTGCAAAGGTAGCCAACACGCGTAGTTACATTTCTTGCAAAGGCTTTACAATTTAAAAGTGCCATATGTAACTTTTCTGGCGCTTATTTCCTTAGAGATTCCACTGTTCTTGCCATTAACCTCATCTACTCTGCGTTTATTCAATTGCAGATGTTTTAACTGCTCAAATATGTGCATTCTGACCTGGACTGTAACTTGTCTCCACGGCGTTATACACAGCAAGTTTAATGCCATACTGTGGGGCATTTCCAGGCAACGCGAGCTCCATAGAGAGAAGCATCTGGCCTCAATGAAATGAACCTACAACAATTATTCATGCGACCTGAAATGGCTCACTGTAGTCAAAGAAACGCAATGTAATGTAATGTAATGTGCATTTTCTTGTAACTTATGTTTAGCACAACTTTAAGAAATGTAAGGTAAAATAAAATATAGTCTGTTCAAAGCTTAAAAACGCCTGAAACCATCCTCAAGGAACAACTCGAAACTTGGCCAAGAATCACTTTTACCAAGCTCAACTCTGTCCTTAAAGGCGGCTCCGTCTCCGCGCTAAAAACACGGTCACGGCGCGCCCCCCTGCGTCAGATCGGCGCAGTGCACGTTTGCCCGCTGTCTGTGCGCGTTCAGACCAGACGCACGCACGCACGCGGGTCCAGGGGGAAAGTTTGTTTGACAGATTAAGTTTGAGGAGGAAAAATGTGGTGCCTGTGCCTGCGCCTGTTGGGAGAGCCGCGCCTGCCTCCTCGCGCGCCCCCCCACGGAAGGTTTGGAGATGTCGGCGCCTTCTCCGCGCTCTCGGTGAAGCAGGGAAACGCGCACTTCGGTCTCCTGCAAAGAATTCAGCTCAAACGGTGTAAAATGTTTGGGTAAGTCAGAAAACGCTTGACATTTTTTTAGTTCCTGATTGTGTTTTGCGTTTGTCGTGAACGTAAAAGACCAGAACCACTGATGTGTGCGCGCAAGGATACTTTGAAAACAACTTTAAAATGTGCGTTTTGTGTCGAGTTGTTAACATGGCAAGTTGTTTACATTTTCTTTATCTTTTGGTGCTCTCCAACAACTGTTTAGTAAGTTATTTGGAGACTCTTTGTACTGCAATTTACTGAAAATGACCAAGATTAAAGATGTGACTGCCAACAACACAATGCGCTATCATGGTGAACATTAGGACTAAATTATAATGTTTTGCCTATAGATTAATAGAAAATAACTAATTCAACTAATTCTAGATACCTCAAGGCCTCTTTCAAACATGTTGTTAAACTTAAAGATACAACAGTGTGCTCATTTTAAGTGGGGCACGTTGTCTTTTTGTTTTAATTTGCATTTATTGTAGAAATAACGTGGCAAACTAAAACAGGAGAAAGTCTGATACAGCAAGTCAAATTAATCAGATTAAAGAATTACTGCATTCCTCCTGTCCACACTGTGCCACGCTGTCAGGCCGTGTTAGTGTTGTGACAGAGCAGCCCTGTGTGGTCATTTTACACAACATACAACACACTTATTCAAAGTAAGCCTACATTTATAAAGCATTTTTTTTGTGTGTATTTTTTTATTTATTTTTTCCTTATTTTTGTTTGTGAGGATGAAACTCATTTATAGTAATAGAAAGCAGCGGTGAACAATATACTGTGTATTTGTAGGAATAGTAGAAGTAGTGGAAAAGGTAATAGTAGTATAGTATTTTTACTTATTTTATTTCATCTTATTAAAAACAAATTAAAAAAATTGCTTTCCTGAACATTAACAAGTTGGACGTTTAATCAAGATGATAAAATAGTCACATTTCTTCATCCAACCAAAGTAAAAAATCAGCCCCAACGCCCAATTACAAATGACGAAATCTCGATTTTAAAATTTTTGACTCATTGCACAGTCCTAAACTTTAACTTCCCACATAAACTTTTCGCCAAAAATGCAGTTATTTGAAATGCTATTTGAAATCCTTTTAGCGCTTGCTGAGTGTGTGAGTGTGTGAGTGTGTGAGTGTGTGAGGTGTGTGAGTGTGTGTGTAGTGTGTGAGTGTGTGAGTGTGTTGAGTGTGTGAGTGTGTGAGTGTGTGTGGTGAGTGTGTGAGTTGTGAGTGTGTGTGTGAGTGTGTGATGTCAGTGGTGTTGATGTAGGCTGTGAACAATTACAGCACAAAAGGGAAATGGGACAGGGCTTGGTTAATGAGTGACTGCACAGGGGCAGAGGGCGCGCCAAACCTGCTGCAATGTGGGCCATTTTCAACACCATATGCAAACAACCCAAAACACAGTTTAAAGCAATAAAGGCAGAAAATAGGAGTTTTTACATTTGGATGCCAGAGAACAGTCTAACGTGTGCAAGAGGGAAACGTGTGCAACTTCTCGTCTCTCCACATTCATACGTAGCTGTCATTTGCTTGGCCTGGAGTGTTCCACGATATGGCATTAAACCTATCTCCGTGGAGACAGTAAGGTCCTCCAGGCCAAGTTACAGGTCAAATCTGTGGAAAAACGGTATAAGACTGCATGTTTTTCAAGGTATTTTTTGTAGAAATAATAACACTTGTAATTGAATAAATGCAAGATATTGAAGTTTACTGCCACATAATAATAACATCTCCATGGAGACAAGCAGATGACAAACCTCCACCAGAAAAGTTACAAAGTGCACCTTTTTGAATTCTTATTATAGATCTTTATATAGTTGTAAGTGTTGGTAGTAGTTTTCAATGATTTGGATTATTTTTTTTTCCTTTCTATGTTGCTGTTTTTCAAATGCACATTTCTGAGGCTATCTGTTGGTAGAATTGATGTGCCGTTGGAGTTTGCTTCCAAACAATAAATTAAAATCATATTTGTGTAAAATGCCCCCAAAAATATGAAAATAGCAAACCATAAAAGCCAAAATATACTTGCCTATAGTTTTGCATGATAACAAATAAAGATATGCTTGAACTAGACAAATAATCAATGTTTTTGCAGTGTACACTCTTGCACTATTATTAGATTGGTTTGGTCGACGTTTGCAATGACGTGTGACGATTGAGCCTCTCGTAGTGTTGATTGTCCGCCTCAGATGAGCTCTATTTTTGAGCATGTTTTCTGAAATGATGATAACATCTTGTGCCTTTCGTTTGATGACTCAATCAAACTGTCCACCATTTTGCCCTCTCCAGATGAGTGCTTCCTGCTAATCCCGTTGTTAGCGCGTCTGGGGCCATTACCATGGAGACGGTGGTGATTGTGGCGATCAGCATCCTGGCCGCCATCTTCCTGGCCTCTTTCGTGGCGCTGGTCGTGGTCTGCAAACACCGCTACTGCCATCCGCACGACCTGCTGCATCCGTTCGACACCAAGTCCGTGAGAAAAGATGAAGCTGTGACTGAAACTGAAGCAAAACTATGTCGCAAATAGTGTCGAGAATTTTCCATGATTATTCAGATCAAAATTGATGTTAGAATAGAAAAAAAAATCTAAGCATTTTATAAACAAAAATAAGTAATTTAAATTCACTCTACATTCCAAAAAAGTAAGCCGAACACATTAACTTTAAATATTGTTGTTTGTTGTGGTGTTAATATTGCTGAATAATTGTAAAATTGTGACGTTTCTTATCACAATAACTGTTACACTAAACTTTTTTTCATGGTTTGGAGGAAAGACGCTCGTCCAAATGTCTGGATAGCGTGTTAGACTAAAAAAAAAAAGCATGTAGCAAGGGAAGAAAAAGGTGTACTAATTCCCAAGTTTTATTTCTACAAATGTGACGTTTGTGGTGCACGAAAATAAAATTTGGGTGGGAATATAGCTGTGCAGACCTTTTTTTTCTTCTCTAGCTCCACTAAATGCATCCCCAGTCGGAACGAAACATTTTAGAGAGACAGTTTTGAACACTTCACTTCTGATAAAAGCCCTTGGTTGGAGCTGGAATCGAACTACTGACCTTCGGGTTGATGGGCGATCGCACTGAGCAACCGCTGGAAAAAAAACGAAAACATTTTGGGTGACATATTTATTATTTGAACACAATATTCCCATACTGCTTTTGTATCCCGGGGCAAGGCACAACAATCAATTTACAAAATGAAACGTAGCCTTCTGATTTACAGTTGTACCGCACACTGTATTTTCCCAGTCCTTTTGCATTTGACCCATCGTTCAATGCCACTGGGGCAAACTGTCAGCGAGTAGTGTGTACCTGTGCTTGGCTGGGCTTGGTCAGGACTACCTTTTTTATGTTATTCCTGGGCCTGGGTGAGGCACATAGTAGTCCACCTATTTCTGAAAACAATAAAAATCAACTTTAAAATTGTATCTTCAAGAAGTAATACCACAAAATCGAATGAAGCAAAAGCTAGAATTGTAGTTAAAATACACACAAACTTCAAGGGGAGTGTGTTAATATTTCCCTGTTGTTGTTTTTTTTTCTCTAGACCCACGGTGGACCTCATTGGAGCGATGGAGACTCAGAGCGAGCCGTCCGAGCTGGAGCTGGATGACGTCGTGATCACTAACCCTCACATAGAAGCCATTTTAGAGAACGAGGACTGGATCGAGGACGCTTCGTAAGTCAAACCATCACGCAAAATTGTTTGGCACCGTCCCGAACTAACTGTGGACACGTTTCGATCCACAGCGGCCTGGTCTCGCACTGCATCTCAATTTTAAAGGTCAAGAAATCGTCGTTGTCCTTCGTGTTTTGTTGCTTGGAAGATCAGCTATTAAACGTTCTGTTTACGTTCCGCAGATTTGCCACACGTTAACAGAAAGGTTGGTGGCTATGACGATGGGCTCGGGGTCGAAAGTGAAAGCACCCGCCAGTCTCAGTGACATCATCACAGTGGCTAAACGCATCAGTCCGAGGTAAACGATAACGCCGTTTCTTTCTGTCATTCGATTTAGGGGTCTTTAATGTACTTGTTATTCTTGCAGAGTGGATGATGTGGTCAGATCTATGTACCCACCGCTGGACCCGATTCTCCTGGACGCTCGGTAAATTTGTCAGAAATATTCACCGGCTGTTTATACATAAAGAACATGACTATCGACGAAAAAAATGTGCATCGCTAAAAAGGTAGTAAAAAAACAGCAGCTGAATGAGAACTAAACCAAGACTAAGCAAGAATAAAATCACACCAAAAAAACAGCTCCGAACCAGGTTTTCTCCAAATCAAACGAGCAATGTAAAACCGAAACAGGACTTCATTTTATGTTAAACCGTTTAAAACACAATGAGAGTTAGCGTCCCAACAATTGAACCCATATCACAGTTTGAGAAGCATTCCTGCGGCCTGCCGACTCCCTTTTTAACCCTGCGTTTAGTCACGTTGTGGACTCGTGTGGGCCGCTGTGGTTTTGGTTGGTCAGTCTGTGTCTGCGTTACATCACCTGTCAGATGTGAGAACTGCACTGCTCTGGCTGATTACATTGCTGGAGGGAGAGGGGTAAAGAGTGACTGAAGTAAAGAGGAGGAGCGGAGGGAGCGAGAGGGAGCGGGGATGTGGAGGAGGTCAGGAGGGAGAGAGTTAAAGAGTGACTGAAGTAAAGAGGAGGAGCGGAGGGAGCGAGAGGGAGCGGGGATGTGGAGGAGGTCAGGAGGGAGAGAGTTCTAGAGTGACTGAAGTAAAGAGGAGGAGCAGAGGGAGGGAGTGGAGATGTGGAGGAGGTCAGGAGGGAGAGAGTTAAAGAGTGACTGAAGTAAAGAGGAGGAGCGTTAGATGTGGAGGAGGTCAGAGACGTAACAGTAGGTAAGAGCCAGGTTATGGATAGCTTTGTGGGGTGATGTGGCGGTTTGAGGGTTGTCCTGGTCATGATGCAGAGTTTTGGAGAAAGCTGCAATGTTGAGAGATGTGTTAGGGAGACCAAAGAGATGAGAGGGGCGGAGGGGACAAACGTGGTGGACATGCGTGGCTGTGGCGTGAGCAGTGAGAGAAGGGCGGAGACGATGAGAGAGTCTGGAGGTGAAAGGAAGCAGAACGGGTGATGTTATTGATGTGATAGTGGGGGTTAAAAAAAAGTGTTCTGTCAAGGTCTCACCCAGACTCTTGGTAGAGGCTTCTTCAGTTTCGCAGGCGCGTGACGTACTAGATCCCTGTCAGAGGAACTGAAGAAGCCCCTTGGATGAGTGGCGAAAATGTACTTAAAACTTTTGTTCAGTTGACAGAATTCCAATTTTCTTTTGCTATGGATCCTACTTTGGACGACTGAGGTTTTACACACATTGTCCAGTGAAGTTGAACGGAAATCGAGGTATTTCAATAGACGCTGGTGTGGATAGTTAGTAGAATTTGTTTAGTAATATTAAATAAAAGCTTTTTTTTTTTTTTTTCATGCCATTGTCGGGCGTGACTTTATCAATTACTATTTGTATATAATTAATCTTCTGTACACTTTATGCCACTGGAAATGCCATTTACGCTGTTTAACACTTTTGAGCCCTTTTGGATTCCTGACCAACAGCATACATTTATACACTTTTTTTGGCCTTTACTGAGACTAAATCTGGACTAGACCAGGACCAAACCAGGTAAAAGACTAAACCAGCTAGAGGATTAAAACGAAAGCAAACGTCACATCACTCAATAGTCTCACTTTTACTAAACACGCCCCTTCCACAGGGCCACCGCGCTGCTGCTGTCGGTCAAGCCACCTGGTGCTGGTGACCCGAAACGCCTGCCACATGTCGGGGAGCATGGACTGGATCGAGCAGTCCCTGAACGCAGCGGAGGATCACATTGGTGGTGCTGAGGGAGGCCGCGCTCGCCTCCGAACCCGACCGGGGCTTCCCTGCTCCCGACCCGCAGAGAGAACAAGGCCATTTAGGACCCACGCGGCACGCTCATGTACACACACACACACACACACGTACTCTGCGCTCACACGTACTCTGCACTCACGCGTTACTCTGCTGCAGCTCCACGCGGGGTTTGACGAAAGGGCAATGAACAAACAAACTCAAAATGGGATTCCAATGGTTAAAAGAGTGAGAGATATTTACAGTATCTTTGACTATACTTCAGACTTCTGGATTCGCTGACTTCTTTCAATATTTGTTTTCTAATTAGCCAAACACTTAACTTATAATTGAAATAAAACAATAGTCCTTTGTAACCAGTTAGAAATGACTTGAAAACAGTCCAATAATGTAGACCTTGTGCGACACTTAAATACTTTTTTGGCTAAAATTTGAGAAAAATACTCAAAGTTTGAATAACTGGAATTTAACTAATGTGTTGTTACAATTAAATTACAGTAAAATCTATTAGAAAACTTTAACTTCTGTCAAAACTCTGATCCTGTTTGAAAAGATCTTGTAGTTCAGGAGAAAATACTCTTTCCTTACACAAAGTCTTTCAATTTCACAATTTCTACATGGCCAAGTATTTATAGTTCTTAAAATCCCCCCCAAAAAAACTACGGTACATAAAAAACACATCTTTTGGTATTTTTCACACCGTGTACACGCAAAACTTGAACACTGTATTTTAATTTCTTTAGATGGATTTTTAAGTGGTTGTGTTTCTAGCAGGCACATTCAACATCAAATAGAATCAATTCAGATGTAGAAAATTGACAGATTACAAGGACTTTTCCTACGCCAGCCATTTCCGTTGTATTTCTAGACAAAGTTGATTTATATTTGTACCATGGCCTCAACCCTAACCCAGAATACATCAAATATTAAATCATAAGTGTTTAAATGTTGTATAACCGAGTAGTTTTGTTCAGATGGCGAGGTCTGAGTGCTTCTGCCTCGAATCAAAAACCATTGGAAACTTCTAGAACTCCATCTCGCTGCGGTGGGCCCAAATCCAATCTCAGCAGTCACATGGAGGCTTAGTCAGATAATCCATTCTGGGGAAAATAACACCCCGTAACAGCACTGCACCCAAAGGCCCAGGGACTCAGCAGACCAGACTGAGGATACAGGGTTTTCCCCCTTTTTTTTTTTTTTTTTTTTTTTTACAAAGCTTGAGTTGAATATTTTACGTCAAAACTAGAAATTAGAAGGTACTTTAAAATCAAACTACATGTCCCAATAGCTGAAGCTCTCACTGCTGTAGTACATATACATGTTATCTTCATGTAGAAAGAGGAGGAAATGGTTCAGATACTTTTTCCTCTGCATTTGACCCATCTGACTAAGTGGCTGGGGATAGTTAATGGGCTGCATGTCCATAAACCTCCATATTATATAACCACTTTATGTATTTAAAACCGACATATTGAGTACAATCTACTTTAATGAGCTTTTATCCATGTTTTAATGGTTCCCCCTCATATTTAGTTGAGTCTGAATTGTGTTTTTAACGCATGCGTATTTGAGGAATCCTGTATTGTGCTGCGTTCAAGGGTTGAGAGCTCCGGCAATTCAAAAACCCAAAGACTCTTAGTTCAAACATGCAGGGTTGAAAATGTCTCTCAGCCTGTTTTTCACCAACAAAAACAAGTAAATCAAAATCTGCTGCAGTGAAACGTCACAACAGGAAGTCAATGGACCTGGTTTTAGTCTGAAGCTACTTTAGATCGCAGTTTACAATGAACAACATGTAAGATAATGATGTACGTAAGTTACAGTACCTGGGGAAAAAAACATAATATGTCTTCTTTAAAACACTTCACAAGCACACATTTAAGCCTGATGTCCTTCCAGGCTCGGCCACCCACATCCTCTTGACTAATACGGGTATAGTCGTTCCATCAGCGTTCACATGGGGTTTTCAGAGAAGGACTTTAACCCCCAACCCTCGTGTTGGCGTGAAAAAGCGATGGACTTTCAGCACCACCCAAAACACAAACAGTTCCAACTTGTATGAAAAGTATATCGTCGTTTGTGGGTTAAGATGTTGAGTTTAACTGTAGTTTAGACTGTTATTTCACAGAGTTTGTTCACACTTCTTCTGATTTGCTCCTGGTTTTGTTCAGTCCTGATTTTAAACCTAGTCCTGGTTGAGCTCCGGGTACAGTCCCAGTTTTCACGTGCAGCCATAGTGACACCAAAAAAATGATCAAACCTTTTCTTATTTATCTCACGTTCACGACCTGATTAGTTTGTTACGTATTTAAACTCATCTGTTGCAAGAAGAAAAATATCTTTTAATAAAACATTACATCAAGAAGGCATATGTGCTGTTTAATCTGTATCTACAAGTGGCCGGGAACAAAAAGTACATACATAAGGAAATACACCGAGATGTTTTTGTTGTTGTTTTCCCACACAGTTTATATGAAAATGTTCCACTGTTGACAAGTCTCTTTTTGTATTGCTCTGAATGAGGGGGAAAAGCAGAATTAGCATGTAGCGTGTTATTGGAGCACGTCTACCCCGCTCTCCCATGCATGGCTAACAGGAAATCCCAGAGGAACACGCTACGACATACATGGCACATCAACAACGAGACGCAAATGAACATGTGTCAATCGTGACTGTAAAATACCAAAACGAAAAAAAAAAAGAAAAACAAGCATTTAAAGCATTTGGGAGTTCTTTTGTTTCTATAATTTGTTTTTTTTAAACTCTTTTCTTGTTACTGAAATCCATTTATTCTCTTGTCTTCTTTCCTTTATTTGTACAGACACGATATGAAAATCTATTTTGCCGGGAACAATAGCGACGGAGAAATCCACACTTTTGTGATTCGATAAATAAATGAGTTTTCTTCACTTTTATTACAACGTGTGCCGTGTTTTTAATAATAATGATCGTAACCCTCGACCGCAGACGCTTGGGGTGGTTTCGTTTGAGTCGTCTAGCTCAGCAGCCCTTTGTTTTTCTTCAGTTCAATTTGCTTCCAGCTCGGCAGGGAGGCGTACTCATCCCTCTTCATTTCCAAAAGAGTCTGCAAGATAATGGCGTTGATTAATTCACAGAGAAATGCACTTTGGATTGCATTATTGGAGTCAAAAGCCATTGTAAATTGCAGTTAAAGCTAAAATCGTTGTCCTTAAGTATAAAAAATACTCAAATAAAAAGTATAGTTAATATCTGTTAGTTTAAGGTCAATGCATCTCGCTAATGAAATGATCTGCGCTAAAATAAATCAAGATATTAACCATCGGAACTGAAGACGAGAGTAATGAAACGCAAATAAAATGATTATTGCCACAATTTTTTATATTAAAAATAAATTTTTTAAGCTTTGCATATCAATCTTCACTTCTTAAAACTAATCATTACTACAAAAATACAACAGCTTCGATTAGTGCTACCAACTACGTTCCTACACAAAAAAAGCACATAAAAATAAATGACAATAACTCTTTTCTTTCTTTCTGCAAATGCAAGCAACTGAAAGAAGGTCAGTCTCTGTACTCGGCTAGTGTCTCAGAGTGTTCTTAAATAGTTAAATAGATCTCATTTTTTCAACATTAGATCTGACATAAATGCACAATATGACGTTTCTACTGGTGAACGCTGCCTCCTCCTGGCCAGAGTTTGCTGTTACCTGGAAGTCTTGGTCGGACAGGTAGACCTCCAAATGCTGGGGGTCCACTCCTTCAGGTAAATATTTCTTCTCTCTTAAGGGCTGTGACCTGCCTGGGCTGTGAAGAGCTCCTCCAAAGGGAACTGCGTCCTCATGAGCTGGGCCAAGGCGTCCTGCACCAAAGTCAGCTTCGCACGCCCCACATCGTCCTGAAAAAGACGTTCAAAAGGCTCCTGAATCAGTAACAAACTATTCATACTTTGCAGGGATTTGTAATATGACAGGAATTTATTTTAGGGCCATTTATCCAACATATCAATTACCTGCATTTTGTGATTTTTGAGCTTTTTAACGAATGTCCCCTCACAAAATACAAAATAAAAAGTACGAGAGAGTTTTGTTTGTTTAAGTCATCTTTTTTTATTCAGTCTTTTCCCGAGTTTATACTTTACTTAGTACTTTCTACTACAATTTTTTGCAGGGATGAAATAATTTTTACTCTAAACATACACTTTCAAGCTGATACTTTTACTTAAGTAGATTTTTTTTTAATAAGAGTTTTCTTTTTCTAAGTTATGTTTTTATTATTATTCTGTGCATAATCTGCTTCTGTACCCTTTGTTGCAACACAGGAATTCCCCCATTGTGGGACAAATAAAGGTGGTCTTATCTTATCTTGTGCAGTACTTTAACTTTACTTATGTATTTTTTGCTCCTGTATCTGTACATTTACTTCAGTAACAAAATTGGGGTACTTCATCCACCACAGGTTTTTAATCATCGTTGTGGTTATCAAAATTGGTAATGAGTATTAAGCATTTTCCTTACTTTTTGAAATCGAGTTTGAAATTTATATCATGTCAACATTATCGCTCGTATTAATAAAAACGCTAAATTAAACATTTGTTACTTAATATACTTAATTCATACAGAATAATAACAAAATAAAAAACATTTGCAACCATATTTTATTAGTATAACATATAATTATTGTTAGTTTTATGTATATCTTAAGAATATTTTTTTTATATAGTTTACCACTGTTTTATTGGATTTCAAACATATGTATTCTTTCTATAAAATATACTATTACTTATTACTATACGTTATTATTATTATTATTATTATTATTTATTATTACTATTATATGTGGTTTACTTGTGTTTGGGGTCCCAGGCTCCTGTCCCAGTTTGGAAACACATTGGTGAACGTGAGCGGTTTCCGTCCCCTCATGGATGAAATATGCCTGGGGTGGGCGTCTTGGATTCATTTCTGTTGTTAAAAAAAATAAAAATAAAAATTCCATACAAATAAGCACATCAAATTCAGTGATCGTATCAATAGCTCGTCTGTCTGTGCCTGTTCGTTCCCACGGACACTCTGTACCTTTGCAGTATTGGAGGGCCGTCTGCATCGCACATCGCCGCGCACTGTGCCAGCGGCTCAGCGCGGCGGCATCTGTCGGATCGGGCCGTCCTCGCTGCCACAGGTACACCTCCAGACGGTTGTCAAGCAGAAATAAAGCTACAAACGCGAAAAGATGTAAGTAAAAGAGCGAAATGTATTAGACAGGGACGGGATTTTGGATTTGGATCACAGTTTGGTTTGAGCAGAAGGCACTGAAAAACTATTGATCCAGAGGGGAAAAGGATGGACTGAGATTAAAAGGGGCCAGAGACACTATTAATGGCCCAAGAAATTGCTGTCTGTGTTTTATGCTTTGGTCAATAGTCTTTTTATGCTGTGTCATAAGTCTGCAAAAATGAACTACTTTTATAAAACTTGTACCAATAAATGTGCTTCACCCAAGATTCTTAGACTGAATTACACTTGCCTTACCGCACATAGGCCTAAACAATGGCGCTTTTATCGTAAATTACGTGTATTCTTCTGTTACCAGGTTCGGCGGCGGAGTAGAGCGTTTCCTGGACGAAAGGCATGGCCATGACGAGCCCCGGCATCCGGCTCGGACTCCGCAGCTCCTCCGCCTTGAAGCCCCCCGAGGACGCGCTCAGGTGGAAGAGGCGAGGCGTGAAGTTGTATTTCCCCGGATCTAATAGCACGCAGAGACGGACACAAACAAGAGTCAGAGAGAGAGAGAAGGAAATGGTTACAGAGGCCAACGAAAAAGGGGGAAATGTTGTATTTTGTCATTCGCTTCAGGCAAAATGTATCACAAAAGCATGTCTACATCTCACACTAGTTATTAGGAGTGATTATCAAAGTCATTATATTGATTTGAGTTTTGATTATTCGACTTATTTGATTTACCTGAATTTCACACCACAAAAAAAATAAATACAAAAAATTGTCAGATGATGCACAAGAAATAAAAATGCATTAAAAAAAAAAAAAAAAAAAAAAAAAAATTAAACAAGTCAAATAATCCATATGAGATTTATGACTATAATTTTTTTTTCTGTAAATATTTTTAAGTAAAATAAAAACATTAAAAATAGATGTCTGTCTCATTCTAAGATTCCTAACTAACTACAAACTAACTCACTGGAACGTTCTACTTTTTGTTTGTCTGTTGCATATTGTGTTGTATTTTCTGTCGCACACTTGATTGCTTTTACCTTGAAGCATGCAGTCATAGGCCTTTCGGTCCATATGCCCCAGCGCAGCCCAAAACTCGTCAGGCTCGGACCCTTCCTCCACCTTCTGCACCGTCAGCGGGTTTCTTCTACTCAACCCCAGTTCAGGAGGACATCTACAGCAGGGACACAGTGCACATTTTCATCAGCGTTTAGCCTGGCTTTATTTTTATTGTTGTTGTTTTTTTTGACAAGAAAAGCAGAATAATGAAGTAAAAAAACAAATTTCATGAACTGTTTCGTCAACCCCCTCCTTTTATCAACTCATAAAGACATAACAACACCATTAAATGTGCGCAGTGAATGAATAATGTGTGAAATATGAAAGCTATGCAAGACTTTTTAGAGCTACAGTCGACTTAAAAGGAGGCAAGCTCTCAAAACTATGAAGTATCCGACCATGTAACGGCGCTCACATGACCACGGCTACGCTCGAGCTTAAAAACGTTTGAATACATTAGGAAACGGTGTATTATATGCAAAAAAGGAACTAATAAAACACATTTTCCCCATCCAAATCTTCAGCTAACTCACTCTCCTCTCTCCTGTTGTCAGTCCTTAAAATGTAATTGTGTAAATGTAAAGAAAATAATCCAAAAGTCACATTTTGATCGACTAAAACAAACCCGATTAACTCAAATAAACAACTAAGGGACTTAACTACTTTACTCCCGTCCTTTCTGTCGCAGTAAATCTTTTCTAGTGGAAACATTGTACAACAACAAAACACTCTAAAACTGTAACTGTCTAACACAGTTCATCCCCACAGGAAGTACAGTGATTGTTGTGCAGTACAATCTGCAATAAATGAAATAAAATGGATAATGTATATGGTATATTTGAACTTTCACCACATTTCTTTCTTTGTTTTTTGCTGTTTTAGTTTTTTTATTAGAACGTAGAACAACAACAACAACAACAGAGAAACAGACACTTTCAGCACATCATGGAAGCACAGCTCTTACATCTGGGTGAGCTGCTCCACTGTCCTCCTGCCGACCTCCCTGGTGCTGGCCTGAGCCTTGCAGCCGGTCCACTGATACGCCGCCCCCTGCTGGCAGTTGAGCAGAACGACAGACCCTCTGGACCTGAGTCCGGCGCAGCAGCAGTCCACCTCAGACAGTGAGGCCTCCTCCGGCAGCTCCCCTCTCACCACGAACAGGCGCCAGTCACCTGATCAGAAAAACCAGCAACACATGATCAAATCAAACTTTATTTATACATTTCTTTTCATACGATATTACAGACACGTTACACGAGAGCTAGACCAAATTATTATTTTATTTTTTCATCACTTCATTTTGATAGTAATAACAAAACATATATTGCAAAAATATAGTGATAACAAAAAAAGAATGAAAACTAAATTGAGCCAAAGGGGAAAAGGGGCAAAAATAAATAAATATACAGATAACAAATTATTATAATAGCGTTGATAGTCCTCGCTTTGATCTGGGTTGGTCCTGGTTTAAGGGTGCACAATCACCACGTTAAAAATGGGACTAAACTAGGACTAAACGGAACTAAACACCAATACGGTCAGGGCTATAACTGGACTAAAACAGGACTAAATCAAGTCTACATCAGAATTAAACTGGGCTCAAACCGGGACCAAACGAGTATACATGTGGACCCTAAGTCATGTTTAAGTTCTGGTTCAACTTTGTTCAGTTCATTTAACGAGGGACTTTGAAAAGAACTGATGGGGTAAAGCAATAATATCGAAATTGTTGTTTCATAATAATGAGAACTGAGTTTAGAAACCAACCAAAATATACCCCGGCAAACTGATTTAATGAAATTATAACAAGGCATCTACACACATTCCAGATGGTAGAACATAGTCTGTTTTGTTTGGCTGTGCATATGACTGAAACGCTTTTCTTTGCACTCTTCTCTTTTATGTCTTGAACTATTTGACGGAGCCAGAAAATGGCACTTTTAAATTAAGATGTTGTGATTTCTGCCATGTCTTTGTGATTTTAATGCATTATTTTTCCTGTTGTGTAAAGCACTTTGAATTGCCTTGTGTACGAATTGTGCTCTACAAAACTTGCCTTGCCTAGTTTGCTAGTTTTGCCTAATTAGAGAGTGACAAACGTGATTGTACCTGTCCTGGACGTGGCTTCAGCTCGAGTTCCTTTGTGAATGACCAGACCTCCTTTAAAGAGCTGCAGGAAGCACGGCGGCTCTCTTCCCTGAGGCACCACAACCTTTGAACACAAAAGGTCAAACCAATAGTAACACACTTTTACTGAGAAGAAATGTGCTTGGAAACACATTTATGCTTCTGCCAAAATGGTAAAAACACTTAATAATAATAACTACACCTTGATTAGCCTCAATAAAGCATGAAGAAAGACTTAAATCATAATCACCAAATAGTTTATTAAGAATGATTCAGGCTTTTTTCATGCTTTATTAAGGCTGTAAATAGTCTAGTTATTATAAAGTTGACCAAAACTTGCAGTATTCTGTAAATATAATTGTTTTTTAATGGGACGTCTGACATTAAAGTGACCAAAGCATCATAAATATATGAATTTGTCCGGTATTTTATGTCTCTATTTTTGTGTTCATGTGTTTACGTTTATAATTTAAACAAAATGACTCATGTTTAGAAGCCCGCATCTTTCCCGTTCACACCTGTGCTGCCTCCTGGTGGTTGGTCCCGATGGCGAGGAAAGCCGCCGTGTCTCGCCCGGTGACGCTCGAGTGACGGCCGCGCCACAAAAAGAAGGCGGTGTTTTCTTTCAAACCGGAGTCCAAACCGTTTGCTTCATCTGTGAATCGGACGATGGCGAAATGTTTCCGTAAAATGTGAATTGGTCAGCGCGATTTCATTCTTTCTTATCAATTTTATCATTATAGATTTGGGTTTAAATTCCATTCTTTAAACTTTTCTTTAGACTTGCATTACCGAATGTGCAAAATTAGACGATAGCATTAAGAAAATCATCTAAACACTGCAAAAAGAGTAGATAAAAAAGAAAAAGAACAGGTATTTGCAGTATAATCTTTCAAAAACAATTTACGTTGTCTGATATTTCTGCTCTTTGTCAATAATTTAATCAGGACATTTGCACATTTCGGCATATTTCCGTTGGATTGCAAAAATATGACTGATTAAAACAAGATATCTACTGTATTTTTTGTCAATATGGCCCAGCCCAGATTGTGTGTGTCTTACCCGGGCAGTGGAAAGTGTATGTCCAGCGGACCACGTAGGACTCCCCCTCGTGCAGTTGTCCCGTGCTCTCCACAGGGAACTCGGTGTCGTCAAACTCCAGAACGAGCCACGTGTCCACGGCCAGAGTGCTCAGCTCCATCTGCCGCCCCTCGTCCAGAGAGATGACCCCGTGACCTCTCTGAACGTCCACTCCGCTCAGAACACTGCGCACCAGGGCGCCTTCTTCTGAGGACTGTCCTGAAACCAGAGCCTTCGCATCGCAAGGACTGAAAGGGTCTGAGGAGGGGGACTGTGGCCGGGACAAAAGAAGATGCAGAAAAATGCTTCCGTCACTTAAGTCATGACTGATCAATGAATTCCCTTGTCCATTTTTACAATGACATGCCCAGTTCTAAATAGATATGTTCCTAAAGGAAAATGATATTAGGGACTAAATCAGGTGTAAATAAACAGGCACACGAGAACCAAGCAGTGGTCTTCACCTGAGATATTAACCAAATATTGTGGTTTTGCAGTGATGACAAAGTGCCACGCTAAAAGCTCATCAAACATGCCCCCCAGTGGTTCTATAAGACTGTTCACTTATGTCTGAATTCTGCTCAAAATGAACAGAAAAAGCAGTATACTTGGCAACTGAATTACTATTACTAGAGTTTATCTACATGGAAATATTATCGTTTTGCCTGGAATGTTCCACAGTATCAACGTTATTCAATCACAGATATATTTATGGCTCAAAAACACCTTGTAAAAGAAGCATTATTAATATGACCTGTCACTTGGTTCGGTGGCGCCACCTGCTTGTGTCCATGGAGATAGACAAGTCTAATGCATACTAACATCTCCATGGAGACAAGCAGGTTGCCAGAAAAATGACATACACCTTTGAACTAGCAATGCCAGGTGTGGCATAACTAATAATAACGACCAAATACGTATTATTCATGCACCAGAGGTTCAGTTGTCACTGGCTCAGTTCTAGCTCCGCTCCTCGTCCAGTCCAGGAACTTCTCTCTGAACAGAAGCGTCTCGTTGTGTTGGGACATAACGCCGAACAGCGCCCAGCCGGGACGACCCTCGCCCGTCCTGAAGACACACGGGAACATGAATGAACGTGTCGGGGTCTAAATGCTTCTTGTTTAAAAAGATGTACTAACTGTTGTACAGTGGGGCTGCTCTGTGTGGGGTCCAGAGGGTTGACCTGACAGTTGCTGTAGTCGAATGGACCGGCCCACACCTGCTGAGCCAACTGTAGAGCCACGCCCCCCCTGCTCTGGGACACGCCCTGCCCCTGCCACAGGTACACCTCACCGCCAAAGTCAAACACCAGAGCCTGAAAACACATCAGACTGAGACTCATAAGAACAAGACTTTTGTACAATTCTTAGTCTAATTTTGGGCGGTTTGTTTAGTTAATCATTTTTACAATCACATTAATACATTCAAATATCCATTGCCTTTGAATCGTGACTAAACATCCGTTGTGAACTGTAGATCCCAGTGGCCGTACCTCACTGGAGTCCAGCAGTGACACAGTGGGAACACAGGCCCAGGCCTCTTCATGAGGCACCAGTCTGTCCTCCACCAGGCGATACACACAGTTCGACTCAATCACTCCACGTTCAAACTGCTCGTCCTCCTCCAGGGCACCGGCTCCTGCAGAACACACGACAGAAACGACATTTTTCATCTTGTGATCTTAAAGCGTCTCTATGGTTCAGTGTCGCTGCCTGTGTGAAGTGTGCGGGGTAAAATACTGCTGTGCTATGTTGCATGTAATTTGTAAAAGTATAACACAGAGCTCGGGATAGAGTTGTCACTCCGCTGTGAACAAGAGTGTGATGTATTTACCATTGAAGAGCCAGCAGATATTCCACAGATCTTTTGTTTACAGTTTAATTGTATGCGTCTCTATTGACATTTGGCCGGCCGACACAATCATGTAGTGTTACTGCGAAACATGGTGAGGAGTTTGATTGATTACAGATAATCCTAATCGCTATCCAAATATGATTGAATATTTTTACAGAAGTCATAGAGAGGATCGTATCAAACAAGCGTACATTTACATTTAGACTGTCTGTCCTCACCTTTGTACTGTGCGCGCCCTCCGAGCAGGCTCCAGAAGTCTGCTCCCAGGTCGCTGTCGGGGTTCAGTCCCTCCTCCAGGTGCACGATCTGGGACGCCCCACAGCCCAAGTCCCTCTGGCTCTGAACCAGGAGGGCCAGCTCACCGGCCTATCGAAGGTGTAGGAAATTTAGGACCAGAAATGTGACACGTGTTTAAGATGGAGAAGTCATTCTTATTAAATGCTGATCCTGCTGTTTTCTTTATGAAGATTAAACTAGCTTTTGAGCCAATTCGTGTTAATCTTGTTATTATGTTATTATGTGACAGTTACTTTAAGTGTTTTTCCTAAATAGAATATACCCTACTAAGAGTTATTTTACGAGTATAATTTGAGAACGACATGGTTTTACCTTGGCTTTCTCTTGCTCATTGGCAAACTCTCCACTCCACACGATGCAATGCTCCGGAGTCACCAGCAGGTAGCAGTCTCCACTATTGAGAGACCTCACGGAGGGCTCCACCAGTCTGACTTGGACATGCCGCCTTCCTGTCACCAGATTATAACTCTTCAATATAAAACATGAATTTATTATCAACAAAGCAAAACAAGAGACTTTGTTGTGACCTTTGATGAGAACGAGCATGAGGTCTTTATAGGGCACGCGGGACGCACTGGAGACATCTTCACAACCAGAGACCTGAGAAGGACTCGAAGAGCAGTTCTTCGATTCTGCAACACGAAATATATAAATGACATCCAGAAAATTACAATTTGACAAAAAGGGAACCTAAACAAGGCAAAAACACATTTATTTTTTTGGGGGGAAAAGACTGAAACTAGATTTTGTTTTATTTACTTAACAAGTCAGTGCAATTCCTCAATTTGTCCAGAAGAGTTTTTATGTTGTTGTGCTCTTATTTATGTTATGTTCTTGTTTATATGTTACTTATCTACAGTGCATCGTTGCTATATAAGAAAATAAAAAGGTCGTCAGCTGTTGGTCCGTTTTATTCCGTAATATTGTTGCTACGGTTTATTTTGTTGCCATTATTTTGGATGAAAACTATGACAACCTTTGACCGGATTGATGGGAAATGTGCGCTTGTTATAAACCTACTCTGTTGAGCCTGGAGCCTTTCCTCGGCCGCCTCTCCCATGAAGTCCGGCTGGAGGTCTTCTCTGGCGGCGAGGGCCCGGAGCGGGTTCCTGGAGCCCTGCGTGCGACGGGACGGTCGAACTGAGCGCCGGTGCTCTGCTACTGCTGAGGTCAGGCTGAGTGACAAACAGGAACATTTAGATGGGAAATACTTCATGTTTCTCCGGTTTTTGGCAGCTCTTTTATTGTTTTGTTTTGAGCAGACGGATTTAGCACATCTTTACACTAGATTTTGTTGAGTTTTTTACTTTTCCCCCCTCCCTTTTTCCCTTATTTGACATGTGATGACAGAAATGAATATGTTGTCTTATGTTTGCTTTGTTGTCATTGTTGTTTTTTTTCGCTCCCTCTCATTGTCCGAATAAATTCACTCAATCTTCAATCTTCTGTCAGTGAAAGCATGTGGTTTGGCGTTCGGAATAAATTATATTATTTTCTGTGTTAAATGGCACTGATAAAAAGTCTTTCAGAAAGCTTTATTCGTTTTAGAAATCACAATTGGGCGGGAAAAGATTATACATTTTTGGGTCAAATTAAAAGACTTTTGTGAATATTTTAGTGAAACCTATATAGTGTTTTTGTTTTTCTTACATTTAACATCTGTAGCAAACATATTTTCCCCTCAGGGACAAGTAGATCAATCCTGACACGTTCCCATCACAGCGGAAACGTCCCAAAGGTTTAAAAAGAAAAGTGCGCTCTTACATCGGCGTGTTGGTCTGGCAGAAAAGGTCCTGCGAGTCTGCGGCGGGGGAGTCTGTCGGAGGCGGGACACAGGGGAGGGACGAGGGCTGGTCGCCGTGGAAACCTCCGTCAGACAGGCGCGGTTCGCAGGCAGGCAGCGGGCCCCTCACCTCCGCGGGGGCAGCCGTGTCCCTGGGTGAACAGGCTTCAGATTCTGCAGCTGAAAATGAACGCGACGCGGAAGAGAAAATGGTTTAGAGTAACGTCGAGTTGTACGACTGAGTTCCTTTTGTTATTTGTTTTTTTTTTTAAGTTAGTTTTGACTAACCATAGGATTTATTAAACAAGACCAAAAGCAGTGTGAAATGGTGGTGAAGAGCAGGAGAGACATTCAGTGACATCAGAGTAGAAATTGTATTTTTCAGAGTCAGTTTTTTTACCTAATTGGTTATTTTTAAGTTTGACGTAACAGCGCTCTTATTAGAATCAAAGTTTTGGTCGATAAGTGACTTTGAAAGCTTTAAGTTGATGTTACATAATGATTTGAATGCATTACTCCTTCAGATAGTATTTAATTATCAAAATTTGTGGGGCCTATCCTTTGAAAATAGCACATTTGTTGGGCCAGCACAAACCCCGGCAACTACAAAAGCCTTTTCATGGACTAAATACAAAGAGCTGTTGTGATTGTTAGGCGTAACTGATAAAGTGATTATTTGATTATTTTTGCATGAGCTCACCTCTTTTGTTCCTCTGCCCATCCACCGGGGGCTCCGCACTTCTCCTCTGGACCGGTGCATTTGTGGCTTCTGCTTCTGCGGCGCTGGACTCCTCCTCACTCCCCTGGACGAGACACGGACCCATCCAACTCAAAAAACTCATCATCTTAAGCTTTATGATGTGACCGAAATAAACGTTCAAATGCATAAGGTGTTTGCAGACAAATGGCGGTTGTTTAAATGTTTGTTACATTTGTCAACGAGTTAAAAGAGTCAATATCTAACTTCCAGCTCCATTTGAATTCACTAATTAACGACAAAAGTTGACATGGTGTACTTTTGATCACAGTACATATTATTGTGAAGCAAATGTACCGTCTTTCTCCACAAAGGCTGAGCAGAGTTTCGTGTCGACGCAACTTCTTGGGCCTCAAAAGACTGGTTTGTCTGAGGATACAGGAATAAAAGCGTAACGTTACGTGATCACGAAAGGCAAACGCGCACACTCTGACACACGGGCGGTGCAGGAAATAAGCTATTCACTGTGCATTGACAAGAAATATATACATACACTTCAAAAACAATCGGACTGCACAATTACTTTCTCATACTCTGAAATAGTTTGGGGTATTAGGAAAGTAATGTGTGCCTCAGAACATATTTTAGATAGTTTTACATTATTTAAAGTAGTTTTACAGTTTATAGTTTGACATCGATTGTGTTATTTGCCCATCTATAAAAAAATATACACAGATAAATACATTTTAATCTTACGTTTTGTAGGTTTCTTATGCCACATGATTTTACATTTGTACATAATATTGCAGTTTTGAACTCCATCTTCATTGCAAAAACCAAATGTCTCCCACAAACAGACAAATATCTACTGAAATAATATACTTATATGTGTCATTTTAGGATTCTTACAGTCAGACACGTATAAGAATCGTAAAATGATTCAAACGAGACGACCTAATCCACCAAATCGGACTAATAAAATCATACAATATCAGTCAATGCAGAGTGAATACAGAGAGAAACCAAAGTATTCACTGTTGTTAATGTAATGGAGCAAGTGAGTTAAGTGGAGGAGAAAAATGGAAAAAAGCTTGTGATTCGTGACTTTAGATACAAAAAGAACTCAGCAGTCCAGCAGTCCTGACACACAAGTCACACTTATAAATGTGCAAATCTTTTCCACGGCACAAAATACGCCCAGGGCAAAAGCGTCAGCCGTGCAGTTACCTGGTTGAAACACATAATGTACTGAGGCCTACTGCTAGAAAACACAGAGGCAAAGACGGGGCCCTGGGAGAGAGAGAGAGTTTAGAGGCGGGCGAGGGGACGGGTGTGCTGAAGCATGATGGGATATTGTATGATTCGAGAGGAAGCCGTGCGTTTTGAAGTCGTCACAGCCAAACTTACCCAGGACTGGGGAGTTTCACTGGTGTCGGAGCGCGCGATGTCTGAGTCGTCCTGCAGAGGGCGGCAGAGGGGGAAGAAATGTTAAACAGCTGTAATATGTGCAATTATGAGAAAAGAAAACAAAATCAATTGTTTTTTCACATTGCAAACAAACAACTTCAGGAGCATTCACATTTGAGAGAAGAATTTTAACTGCTAAACTAATATAATAAAATGTTTGTAAAGGTCTAAACTTCAGGTAGAATAAGATTTTTCTATAAAAAGACAGGATAGTTTGTTGATAGTTCCTACTGGTTGAAAATATATAAATTCTCCATGTATTCAATACATGAATAACTTTGACAATAACTTTTGGCAAAAATGTCAAATAGAACGCTATAATTCTGACAATTAGTCATAAACTGAGGACACGTGCCACAGAGTGCACTTTTGGGTTTATTGCAAAGTTTTACTTGATTTTTGCCTGGATAATTGGCTTGAGATCCAAAACACAAAATGTAAAATGTGAATCTGAATAAATCAACAGAAAAGCCATTAAAAAAAATGTATTATAAAATGTAACTGCTTTGCCTGGAATGTTTTACACTATGGTATATTAAAGGGGAGATCTATTATTATTATTATTATTATTGTTATTGTTATTGTTATTGTTATTATTATTATTGTTATTATTATTATTATTATTATACAAAATCAACTTTTATGAACTTTGACTTTTACCCTTGTTTTAACGTAACATTTCCTGTTATTTTTGGATTGAGTCACGTGCGGTTGATCCTGTGTCGTCCTGCGACTGAAGACAAAATGAAGACTCTAATTTCTATCGTTTCTAAGACTACAACTGAATCTGTTTCTACTCATGTAGAGTTGTGATATGTCACGAAGACACTTCAAAAATAAAAACATGTCAATTAAAATCCACAGCTCGTTAACGGTGAAATGAAGGGGCGGAGCTTATCAGTTCTACAGATTTGAACAGGAAGTCAATGAAGCCACGTCTATCACTTTTAGATCAATAACAGACAATGAACAGAATATAAAAACTCAATTTACTAATGTTGTACCCTAATTCCTAAAAGTATAATGTGTCTCCTTTAAACTCATATATCTCCATGGAGACAAGCAGGTGATGCCTCTGCTATCTCTTTCTTTCCCTGTGATCCATTTGTATATTTATCTACTCAATATATTTTTTTTTATTAATTAAATGCCCATCCAAACGCAACACGGTCCATTACACCCCATGTAATCCAGTATATAAAGTAATAATTGATATACATGGCTCACACGTGTCGTCAGGTCATGAAAGGGTCAGATTTTTACTGCCTGAATAATCGGCGTGTTTACATTCCTCCGCTCGTATCCACGTACACAAACACTGAGCAGTCCTGGTAACATAAGGCCGATCTCAAGACATTTAGCACATACCAAAAGTAGAGTGCAGTCGCTAAGGGATGCAATATCTGGTTTCACTGGAGCAACCCATGTCCCAATCTAGCCACAGGCATTCTTCCCACTCAGGCAGCGGGGGAAGAGCGACGCGAAACCCTGCGACCTCTGAACTTGAACAACAGGCTCGTTTTATTCGAGTTTATTTGTACAACTTGCTGTATTTTAGGCGAAACGGGCAAATAAGAGAGGAGAGCAACTGTTGCACTTCCACTGTTGCCACTTCCACGTTTGTAAATTGACCGTTCATTTTTCCTATCGGCTTTTCCAAAAATGTCAAATATCGAGAGTTTGACGACACGACGGAGGCTAACCACCTTTGTGTGTAACTCATAACGTGTTGTTTTCAGTTTATTAAAAAACAAAAAAAAACATTTAAAAGTCAGAATTTGGTGAAATGTGTAGCGGTTCATAAAATTATAGGTCTTGCAGTCTTTAGTTACCACAGAGCTGATTATCAACAAGCAAGCTCTAAAAACCATTATTTATGAATTCCATTTTTTCAGAAAGTCAACGGGAAAAATGGATGTCAAATGAAAGAACCAAGTGTGAGCGGTGGTCACTGTTGCGCTCCATGTGGCCTCTCTATTGACCTTTTTAACCTTTAGAATACAGCTAAAACTCCACAGAAGACAGAATAAGTCAAATGCACAGCAGCTGAAACTGGGGATCGACAAACTGCATCTGCGCATGAACCTTGAACGACACATATCATGAGGGGCGAAACTGTGCGCCGTGAGAGCAGAATATTCTAATATAAATCGTTTCATATTTGACATTCATTTTTTTATTTCTTAACCAGATTAAGTTCAGGTGAAGATAAACCAAAACAACCAAATCGAAATGCAAATCGACACAAAAAGAGAGAAAGCACTACAACCAAGAAGAACGAAAGGAGAAGAAAGCGCTACGAGCTAAATCTGACCTTAGTTCTGACCTTAGTTCTCCTGCCATTGATCTGCTGTTCAGTGTTTCCGTCATGATGCGGCGCTTGTCCCGTTGTTGTTTCTTGATTCCTCACACTGCCGCCATGCCCGTTCCTTCAGGAAATACATAATAAGAAGAATTAGGGGGAAAAAACAAGCTGATTTTTGCAACGCAGTTCACTCACTGGACAGGAGAGGCGCCGCATCTCTCAGTTTGAGTCCCTTCCTGGTCTGGTTCGGTTCTCGTTGGCGTGCAGGCGACGGTCTCCCTCCGGCCCCGCACTCGCTGTCTCCACGGTGCTCTAGCCGGAGACGCCCCGTCCACGCTCGCCCTCTGCTGTGGCGTCGCCGCTTCCAGTCTCTCCTCAGCGTCGCCGCCGTTGTGCTCAGGTATGACGGGCGTGTCACTGTGGCCGCAGCAGCCGCCCGTCCTGGACCAGTCGGAGCTCCCGGGGCGGCCTTTCTTCAGGATGCTCCTTAAAGCTGGGTCGGAGTCAGGGCGCGGCAGACGGGGCACTTGGGTAGAAAAGCACTCGGCACTTGGGTCCAGTTTTGGTTGCGAAAGGCGGACCTCACTGGGTTTGAGGTTGACAGACGAGGCCTGCTGCTGTCGGTCTGAAAGATGAGGAGCCAGAGCGAAGGCAGGGAGCTGGACTGGGCCTTTCTGGAGCTAAAAAAGACAATGTTCAAAACGTTTAAAACATCTTAGCTGGTATTTTATTGCATTAAAAGCGTAATTTAATATATTTTCAGGGAATTTCTCATCTCTGGCACAACCTTCGAGGCTTTATTTTACAGCTGTTGTTTACTCATTTATATTTATAGATCCCTTCTTTTCTCAGTTGCCAAAGATTTTCCGGTTAATGGGTGAATACTTGACCCACACCACATAAAATCCAAAGTTAAGAGGCCTTAAATGTTTGTTTTTGCCTTAATGATTATTAAAGGAGACATATTATGTTTTTGTTCAGGCATTTAGTATTGAACTATAAAATAAGTACATCATAATTGTACTCTTTGTTCATTTTAAACTGCAATATTGATCAAAAGCGACTTGAAAACAGAAGCAGGGGATTGTTATTTATATGAAAAGTGGGCAGGGATGTGGGCGTAAATAAGGGGTAGGTGAAAACAGGAATTTTCTGAGCATACGGGAAAACATAAACATGCAGGGATCAATCAGCTAATGAGGAAATGAAAAAGTGAAGTGGCATAATACCGTACGTCTCCTTTAAACCACCGTTATGACTTTGACATTAGAGTCGCGTAAACGCCGTATCCGAGCGTCTCACCAGGCTGACCTCCTCCACGGTGATGGGCTGCGTGCGGTACCGGGCCCCCTTCTGTCTGCGTCTGTCCGGGGCAGCTTCGACCGGGCCCCCCGCCATCCTCTCCGGCAGAGACAGTTTGTTGAAGAGGGCCAGTTTTTCGCTCATGCTCATTTTACAGCTCTCGTCCTCCACCGGGTCTGGCTCTGTGGGCTCCGGTTCTGCTGCTGCCGGGCCTGGTTTGGGAGAACTAAAAACATGTCCTTATTTTAGTATTGTGCAATTTATACCAATTATATATGGCTACAAATCTGTCCACAATAACAATTTATATACATGTTATAGTAGAATGTAGTGGTGAAGTACAGTATGGAGCGCTATTTATCCATCTAAAATTTCCCAAAATAAAGCCCCAGAACATCATTAATTGTTCATGTTTCAATGGTAAGTGCTGCTTTTATCTGGTGTTTTCAGAAATATTAAAACAAAAGTATCATATTTATTCATTTAATTGCACTTTGATTTCAAATAAACAAGTTATGCAGTTTTTTGTTTTGCTTTTTCTGAACATTGGAACAACCCTTTTTTTGGACATTTCGATTAACCTAAATGCAGGGAAGGAAAGTAACTGATTACAAATATCTGTTTCCTTATGTTACTGTACTTGAGTAGCTTTTTAAACATGTGCTTGTACTTGTAACTGACTAAAGTACTCGTCATGTATTGTATTTAGTTACATTTGAAGTGCGTAGGACAGGTTTTTACAGTTTTCTCATTTTGACTTTATTTGGTGTATTTATACTTGTATATAAAAAATATAGTTTTACACCAATCAAGTAGGTATTTGTGGAGAAAAGTCGAAAAATCTGTAGAAAATTACAGGAAGTGGCATCACACTACGGACAGTTTATGCACAATTTACACAAAATAAACAACTTTTTTGAATCTCTAAACATAATTCTACAAAATAAAGTCACTCTTATAAAGTCACTTTTCATTTGCTAAATTAAAAAAATGGTGACATTAGATGAGTTTTTACCTAATAGATCCATGGTTTTTACCCGGTGTTTGCCTTGTGTGATGTCATCAATTACAAACAGGAAGTGAAATTATAAACCTAAAAAATGTACTATTCTGGGATCAAATTTTTATATTTTTTTGGCAACATTTTAAATATATAAAACTTAACTGCAGTTTAGTTCAACGAGTCGCCCAACCTGTCATAGGCACTTTAAATCCCCCCCAAAAAATATTGAAGTCCCAATTGTCCAAATGTTCGTCAGTTTCGCTGCCGTTTCTGCTCCTTTAGATACTGACAAACTCGCATAACACTCACTGCATCGCCTGCTGATTGTCCAGGGCTCAGAGAACATGTATAACAACATTCAGTTTTACACGCCTTTACATAAAAGCGTGACGTAAAACGCTGCTAAAATTGTGTTAAAAAGTGAGTTTTCGTTTTTGTTTTTGTTTTTACTTTAACTTGACTACAATTTTGGCCGTAGTAGATGGCACATTTTTAGCCATGCAACTGTAGTACTTTTGCTTGGGTACACATTTTCAGTGTCCACAGCCCACCTTATGGCCCCCATCTCCTCACAGGTGATGGGCTGCGTCATAAACCTGTGGTCGTTGTTCCTCCGGGCTCTCCGTTCGTGGCTCACACTCCCGGCGCGGGGCTTGAGGAAGGAGGTCGCGGGGCCGCACTTCTCCAGCTCCTGCAGGGTCAACAGGACAACGGGCCGTTTAATGCGTTTGAAGAGGTGGACGGAAGACCACTAAACTGGCAGTGAAACTCTGTGTGTGTGTGTGTGTAAAAAGGTGGAGGTGAGTCAGCTTGGAGGGTGGATAACGCTGGGACATGGATAGCACAGCAGCGCGATGGGCCGCAGTGAAACCAGATCCGCCCCGGCTTCAGTTACTGCCTGTCCCTGCAGACTACGGGCTAATTATAACACAGCTGCTACGCTTGTTAACGGCAATACAGTGTCTGACACATTTTCACCTGCAAATTGAAGATACACACTTGCAAGCTGGAAAAAAAACAAATTTAAAAAGTAAAAATAGAGCATAATACACAAGTAAACAAAACACAATGACACAATGACTAGAGGTTATCAATACTAGAAGTCACGACACAAGCAATGAATCAAGTCTGAAATATCGGCACGTATTTGAAGTAGATTTACACAAACTTCAATGATTACAAAAGGAAGCTAAAAGTAACATCCAATAGCACGAGCCGTGGTTTTCCACAGACCTTAATTTAATGATAAGGCTATTAAATGTACTGTAAATGTAGCCACTCTTTTAATACATTTGGAGAGCATCAAAATAACCCGCAGAGCCGCCAGGCACCTGTTCATCCATTCATTTCCAACCTGATCCGGATCAGTAGAACTCGGTGCGTACCAAGGTTTGCAGATCTCGTATTATCCATAAACTACAGTACAATGGGAATAAACGTTTGGATTTAGCCTTTCTGATTTTTTAAATATACATACACATAGAACAAAAAAACACAACCAGAGAGAATACAAATATAAATAAATAAAAAATAATATTATTAAATAAATATATACACTATAATAAAATTACAGTATAAAAAGTCCTACATTTAAGGTCCCATTTATTCCAAAGTTGATCAAATATGTCCGTGGATTTAGTAATTTTACAGTTAAAAGTGTTTATAACTTTTCTTCTAGTGTTTATGTGATGTTATATTTCTTTGCCAGGGATTTTCCACAATATGGTGTTAAACTTCTCTATCCTGCATTCATTCATATATAAGTGTCTTTATTGCTCAAAAATACTTTCAAAAATATACATTCCTTCTATGACTGTGATTCCAACACCGGCCTGTCTTCATGGAGATGAGGAAGTTAAATGTTATACTGTGGAACATTCCAGTCAAAACAATAACATCCCTTCTCAACTAAAGTTACGTAGTGCTCCTTTAATTATTATAAGCAAGAAGTCCCACAAGTGACTAACATTTGGACTTGATTTGGAAATGGACAAATGTGACTGTGGACCAACTGGTACTTTTATTTAAATACATTTTTTTGTGTCAGTAATTTATTTTTATTTTTTTTAATCATTCTTCCTAATTTCGCTCTCTGGTTCTGTTCTATGTGTTGTGCATTTTATATTTCAATCTTTTAAAAATTGAAAAAAAATAATGATAGTAATATATATTTTTACAAGCAGTGAAGTCTATAATCGAAATGCAACAACAAAAATTAGAACGTAAATTAGAACGTTTGATGTCATTTTAATGGTGGATCAATAAAGTTTAAGGCTGCGTTCAAACACCATTAAAATGAGGACTGAACTAGGACTAAACCCTGAAAATGGACAAGGCCGGGGCTAAACCTGGACTAAAACAGGACTGAATCCAACTGGGCTCAAACGGGAACCAAAACGATATCGCTAATGCAACATAAATGAAGGATATCACGATGTATCTGGTCAAATCACAATTAGCTTTCAATTACAGCTGATGTTGAGGATGTGATGGCGTGAATTACTGAGCAGAAGAGTTGGAGGAAGGATAGTTGGAGGGCAGACAGGGGCGGAGGGGAGACAGGGGCGGAGGGGGGGAGAAGGGTGCAAGCGCTTGACACGGAAGAATCATTTTTAGGCGCGAGCATTCGGAGAGGCAGCGCGCGGCCGTGGAAACGAGCAGGTCGCGGGGAGCAGTGAATACGCCGTGTCAGTTCAAGGGACTCACTTTGAACAGAGACATCTTGGCCGCGACGCTCATTTTGGCTCTGTCGTCCGTTTTGACGTCACCTGCGGGAACAACGTCAAAACTATTACGCGCCATATTAGCGTTAGCAAGATTAGCTAAAGGGTTAGATGTTCGCCTCGGTCTTCTCCGGAACGACATTGACTTTGAAACCGAAGCAAACAAACGCCAAAGAATAAGTGAGCACATAATAAGGAACTGCACTCTTCTTAAAAAAACAAACAAAAGCAATCATGAATAAAATGTTGAACAGTGCTGTTGCTCGACACTCTAGAAGCAGATGAAAGTGCAGTATAAAACGCTTAGATATGTTTTAAGTATTCATGCTTAAAATCAAATAGTGCACATAAACTGTATGAACTTCACTTTTGCTCCTTTAACTTAAGATTTCCAGTTTGTGCTAAAAATGCACAGAAAGTTTTGAAAATTCATAATGATTTCATAAAAAGACGTTGAAATATCACGCTTAAATAGTCTTGATGATATTGAACCATTTTCCAATGCAAGACAATAAAAAATGAATCCTCTAAACCTAAATAACTTTAACTTGGGGTTGAAGATATTAACAAGAAAACAAGACAAATCACCTTTTGAGTCCTCTTCTTCCACTTCATCCATGACGCTGTAAAAACACAAAAGTACAGCATTGGTTCGCCGGATAAATAATAGAAGTAAACAGCAGGATGATACTGTTGCGTCCTCGATCTGTGCCTTCTGGACATGCAAACACGGCCACGCCCTTGTCGAAGTATCAGTACAAAGCACAACCCAAATGAAAAGAGCTGCAAAATATCAGAAACAGACATTTTATGTCATCTTAACTTGCAATGACTAAAAAGTAAATAAATCGTATTGTGGTGACGCAGGTTAGAGGTTTAATCCACGCTCTGACACAGTTCGTACCATCTTTAAGTCCTTGGGTGGGACCCTCACAAAGACGTGGGCAATTAAAATAAAAATATAGATCAGATCGTGAATGTTGTTTTGAAGATATGCTACATTTGAAGTATTTTGTTATGATTTTTTTTTTTTTTTTTAAAGCTACAAAAAGAGCTTAAAAATAAAAAAAATAATTAATATAAAGGTATATATGGTGAGATTTCTACTACTTTGTGATTTATTTTACAGACATTTCACATTTGTCTGACAACTAAACATCAAACATTTCTGTTAGATTGACATAATATCATCTGAAAATCGTTACAAAACACATATTATATATTTTGCAGCTCGAGTGAAAAAATACACAGATGAAATGTCTTGGACCCGGGTTCTGCTACAAAGCGCTGTTAGTCACTGCAAAGGGCACGAACTCCACACGCACAAGCTCGCGGGCCGTACCCACTGCTCCGCTCCCGCTCGCTGGCCGTGATCGGCTGTGTCCTGAATCGGTCGCTGCTTTTTCGGGAGGCAGCGGCCGACCCGGCGGGGAGGTACCGCCGCGTGCGCCTGCGTGCCCCGTCCGAGCCCGGCGCCACCGCCAGGTCCAGAGAGGCAGAGGCGGCGGCGGGACAGCTGCTGCATGAGAAGAACAACAGGGAGGATGCACTGTGAACGACGGGACGGGGCGTACTTTGTATGCAGCGCCCTACATGTAGCTTGGCACGCTTGAGAAACAGGAAGTAGGCACACAAAATATCATTGCTGCTTTCAAATTTTCATACATTTGACTACACAACTGTAGCCAAAGGGCATGTTTTAGTTGTCGACAAGGAAAACTACTATTTCTATTGATTTTTTAAATACATTATCGACCAAATAAAGGTTGAAGTGTGGCTTCTAGATAGAGCATGTTCACGAATAAAGTGTAATCTTCATGAAAATCCGACATTATTCACTGGTTTTTCACATTTTGCTGTATTAATGCCGCTGTTGGTGTTATAAAAAGGTCTTTTTGCATATGCTTTAAAAGTTTGTATGGTCCAGAAAACGAGTGTCAAAACAGGACAATGATTAGGATGCTATGATGTCGCTCCTCACTCGTCGCCCCCATTCCACGCCGCTGACGGTGCCGTGACTCATGACGCCGACTGGCCCACAAATCTTTAAAAAACCAGAACTGTGACCACATCATAGTTTAAATCTAAGACAGTAGAAGTGTGTCGCATCTTCTGCAAATTCACCTGCACTTTTCAGTCATGGTTCAATATCTATCATTTAATATTAATAAAACTAAATGCCCCAAGAATCACGGGCCTCAGGAGACTAGTTCGATAGTTAAAGAGTTGAAGTATTTGGTTTTGGGGTAAGAAAGTTATCCTCATCACTATAACCAGGGATGTCAAGGTTCTTCAGTAATAATGACAAGACAGGTCAAAATCTAAATGTGAAGTGCTTAACTGGCTATTTATGTCACACTAACTTCTATTTATCATTCAGAAAGATTGATTTCATGAAGCTGGGCTGTTACTGGAGGAATGGCACTTTTACATGGGCAGAAAAACAAAAAAGAATAATCAGATTTCTGATTTACATGTCCGAGAGAAATCTGACCATCAAAAAACGTGATCAAAAAATGGGTGGTTTGACCATGTATGGAAGACAAACTCGAGCTTTACATTTCCTCTTTCATTGTGACTTTTCCACGGTGAGCTTTTTTTTTTTTTTTGCAAATAATACACAGCAAGTTATCATTTTTAATAATCTGATCACTCCAGTGGAAAGGATTTTTGTTTTTGCTTTTAACAACGAGAAGAATCAAACTAAGGAGTTCACTGTTTGTCATGGTGTCAATAATGGTGAATAAAAACAGTACGACATACACGTTGGAAGACAAACTCGAGCTGAATGTAAGCCAGTGCGAACAGAGGCGGGCGTAGCATTTCACTTCTCTTGACACTCGAGTTGAGCTGTGGGCCGTGTTGACGCGCGAGGCAGTGAAGAGAGGAATCACACAGAAATGCAGCGCTAAAGACAGTTTCTCGTGTAAAACGTCATCTTATTCAAAAGGTTAGCATTCATTTTAAACTCAGTATGACATTATGAGATGACACATTTCACTAAGACGTAGATAACATGATTATACTTAAGATTTAACAAAGCATTTGCCCTATTTTGGACAATTTTGGTGACGTTTATCATTGTACTTCCTGCTTGACTTGACTTGAACAGCTGATATGAGGTTACCTAGCAACCAAACTGTAAACAAGGGCCAAAACCCATATAAATTACACAATAGTTATGAATTGACAAATAATAATACCTGATAACACCTTTTATTTTGTGAAATTAGAGTTTGAACTGTCCTGAAATCCTGTACATTGTGTGTACATTGTCGCTTGTTGAGGACTTTGACAGAGGGAATCCGCTTTAGAAATCAGCTCTACTTCTTAACTTCATAAATAAATCTTTACGTCAGGAACGATCCGCACCAAACAAAGTAATCATTAAAAACACGAGAACCTGAACTTAAAGCTTTTATGTATTTTATTGTGTATTTATTTGCTGTAATGTTTTTAACTGCATGTAATCAATGTAAACAAACAAAAGTATACTGTGTAACTTTTCTGGTTGCATAACTTTTCAGATGGAGCGTACGCCACCATGGAGACGTAAAAGGTTCCACCGCGTGGCATTAAATGAGTGTTTTTATTGATCAAACTTGCATTCCGACTGTGAGCAGGTTCAACTGGTCCTTACAGATCTGTCATGTGTTAAGGTCTGGTGGAGCCGGCTTGCTCGTCTCCATGGAGATGCAGGAGTTTAAAGCCATACTGTGCAGCATTCTAAGCGAAACGATAGCATCTCCATGAAGCAGGTGGCGTACCCTCCTCCGGGAAGGTTACGCAGTGCACCTCCAAATGTTTTTATACTGGACTTAAACTGGAAGTAATATTGCAAGTGTACAAACAACTTTTATTATTACTGTCGGCACCGGTGTAAAGTTAAATGCAACTTTCATCCACCACCCAAGGCCACAAAAAGAAATCAACAGCGTTAAAAGCAGCTCTGCACAGTTCCGTAAGTGGAAAGGGGATATTTTGCAGCCGCAAACGCTGCTGCGGTGGAGAAAGTGACAAGTCCGTGCCAGTGAAGCGGGGACGGTTCAGCCTGGATTTACAACCTCCAGCGCGCACCGATTTAGAGCAGTCGGTTTGAATAGAACAAAGAGCATAGCTGGACTATCAGAGAGCAGCGCTGGTCCTGCAAAAGGCCACGGACGCACGCACACACACACAAACACACACACACAAACACACACACACAAACAGACACGCACACACACACCTGTCTAAAGCGCATATGTAGAACTGACACGGACAAGGGCAAGCACTGTTTTTGACCACCGACTCGGCCTAATAAAAGTGGGAAAAGGAAGGCAAGAGCGGAGCTACGAAAATACACGAGATAAACAATAAAGGAAGAGAAAGAAAGAAAGACAGACAGAAAGAAAAAGAGAAGAAAAATAAGGAGAAAGAAAGACAAGAAAGAGACAAAGAAAGAAAGGTGGACAGGTGGAAATTAGCACTTGAACTCTTGATAAGATTAAATGGATCTCAAATCCCGGTCTCAAATGGATAAACTAACTTAACAGAGAGAGAAGGAAAGAAAGAAAGAGAAAGAAAAATAGAAAGGAATGAAATCGGGAGAAAGAAAGACAGAAAGAGACAAAAGAAAGAAAACTAGAATGACACAGAGAAAGAAAGAAAGAAAGAAAGAATAACCTTCTTGTGCCACGGATGAATCATTCTGAGCAAATGCGCTGTAACAGTCACAAACTCAAAGATCTAAATTTGATCGAGTCACAAATCCTTGACTGAAGATGAATATAAAATACATGTTTCACTGGTTTGGAGTGAAATAAATATGATATGCACGACGTAACTTTCTCTGGGTACGCAAATCTTCTTGGAGATTTTACAGTTTTGTCTGGAATGTTCCAAAGTATGGCATTAAATGTACTGATTGCTATGGAGACTGCACAATTGGCACCACCAGGCCGACTTACAAGTCAGATCTGTGGTGAGACGAGCCAGCTCAAAGTAAGAATGTAGTTTTTGGGGCAATGAAAACACACAAAAAATCCAACCTAAACATATTGTTGAAACTGAACATGTGTTACTCGTACAAAGTGTTGATAATTACAAATGAATCATGTTGTAATGTTATCGTAACCCGGGGCAACTGACCTTCTGTGGTGGCTGACCTCATCTGCCTCGAGCCCGTTTGACACGGCTCTCGTCCTGCTGTGAAGTCTCTCGGTGATCGCCGGGGCACTTTCTGAATTCACCATCCCCCTGCGACCTCTCTGCCCTCTCTGCCCTCTCTGCCCTCTCTGCCCTCTCTGCCCTCTCTGCCCTCTCTGCCCTCTCTGCCTCTCTGCCCTCTCTGCCTCCTCTGCCCTCTCTGCCCTCTCTGCCCTCTCTCTTGGTCCACTTCACGGGCAGCTCCTCCACCACCCCGTAGCGCTCCGCCAGCTCCCGTCTCCGCTCGGCCTTGTACCGGGCGATGCGCTCTGCTCGTGGCTCCAAAACAGGGTTCTCCATGGCCTCCATGTCCCTTAGTGAGATGTTGGTGGGCTTATCCAACTTCTAAAATAGTTCCACAGCATTTAGAGAAAGGGCAATGATGAGTAACCAAAATTAGAAGGGGGATATCCCACTTTGGATCCCATAGGAGCAAGAATCTTCAGCTCATTTGTAGAGTTGAGGATTCTTCTAGAAAAGAAAGAGAAACAAGTATGGAGTATACTAGTAAACAAGAGGCATCAGTCTTAAGCGTTCACACATGTTTAATCCCGGTTTAGTTCTGATGTAGACTTGATTTGGTCCTGTTTTAGTCCTGGTTTAATTCCAGGTTTAGTCCTAAATAAGTCCTAACGTTAACGTGGGGCAAGTGCAAGTGTGAACGCGTCCTTTTCCAGACAGTCAAGGTCCCCAACAACTCCATGCATTGTTCATTCCTCAGTCAAAACACAGAGGCGGTAAAAGAGTCTGGAACATCCTATAATTGCAACTCATTGGAAGCAAAACAGAGAACATTATTTCCTTTGCCAAATGAGAGAGATACAGAACAACAACTCCATACAACTGCACAACAACTCACCATTATGTAACAGATGACGTTATGTAATGTCAACGCTATTTCATATTTACTATACGACATTACACTACTTTATTGACACAAGTATTTTCCTATTTTTGCCACTTTAATTATTGTGATTTTTGTTCTTTGTTATTATATTGTAGTGCGTGAGTTATATTGTCAAATAAATAAATAAAGTCCAAATTGCGACCTTCACACATTCATGCCGGCAAGATGACGTGCCTTGCTGAGGGACACGACAAAAGAGTGAAAAACCAGAGGCAGTAAAACACCTCCTCAAATGCAACATAATGTATAATAAAGTATAATGTATAATTGCAGCTCCTGCTCGTGGCACGATGTAAGTTGAGCCGTGCCATTCTCTCCTGTTGCACTGACACTGAACACCGCACAAACCCGAGGGCTCCATGGCACCAGCTCCTTCCTGCAGAAGATTCAAACCCAAAAAAAACTAACATCTTCAAGATATGCTCTGTGCTGGTTGACTTGGCCCTGCTATGTGATTTAATTTAAGATTTGCACTGGTTTCATTCTGGTTTAGTCCTGGATTTTTCTCCATTTTTTGTCAATTTTAACAACGTCCAAACAAGTGCTACGTGCTATATGACATGATCCTGCCTCATCGTTCCTAGTTATGTGGTTTAACACTAGTTTAAATCTGGTTTGGTGCTGGATTATGTCATGTTGCGTGCTTGTTTAATACAACCCATTCAATTTGTCACAACGGTACTTTAAAAGCCAAACATTTTCAGCAAAATTGAAAGTTTAAGCATCACTAAACTTCACACGGGCTGCGTTTAGCTACTAAATGTTATACCAGAAATATAAAATATACATATACATTATCAGCTCACCCTTTATGCAATGTAAGGAGCAGAAAACTGGTGAATCTACTTGAAATGTATGGGTATTTTCAATGAACATAAAACATTTCGATGACATAATACTTAGTTTATGTCAACACTTAGTTGGTTGTTTTGCATATTAGAGAAGCAAAGGGCGTGAGCAAGCCACACACAAATTTACACGCAAACAACTGCAGCGGGAGTGTGCCAAGAACGAGCAGCAACGCCGTCCCATAAAATCAATAAAGCTCGTATGTTAAAACCACAGCTTGGCTCCGTGTGTACAAACAGCGTCGCGTGTCTGCATACGTGTGTCCTAAAAGCGTGGAGCTCAGCATTCCCGACGCTTTCCCCCCCCCCCCCGCCAAAAAAAAAAACAGGAAGCACAAAGGGGCCTGAACAAAGAGGGGCGAGCCGCGGACTTATCCCGGCACAGAGGAACGAGCTGCAGCTAAGAAAGGTTTACACGCTTGCACTGTGAAAAAACGGGTTGTGGAAAAACACAGAAACTAATCAAAATCAAAACACTTTCCTGAAGGGTCTTGATCTGTCAGAAGTAGTTCAAGCTCCTTTGGCGTTGAAAATCATATTCTGTTGTCTGGAGAAAGAGTATTTTTCACCATTGTGGTATCGAAAGTTTGAAAATACTGTATAAATAAAAGTTATGCGGCTGTATAAGTTTGGCTCACAATGTTGGCAAATCTTTCTGTTCAGCCAACACACCAAAAATAAAGACACAAAGCCTCTGCTCCCACCGACAGCGACCGGCAGCAGGGGATAAGTCAATAAAAAGCAAGAGGTCAGACCGCACAACTCACGACGACACATAACATGCTCGGATTTAAGATTTGACTGAACGCGTTGCCATAGTTTTCCCCCAGTTCGAATACTCTGGAGATGTTTATAATGATTGTACTTCCTGGCTGGACGTGAGCGGCAGATGTGACATAGTGGAGGTCATTCCACTACTGTTACCTAGCAACCACATTGTAAACACGACAAAATCCATTCCAATCGCACAATGTTCTAATTTAACATATTAATACCTGATAAACAGAAATGACTGTTTGAACTGTCGGATAATTGTGTCTGTTGCGTCTAAAATGACCTGAATTTTAGGATAGAAACGTCACCAATAATAAACACTTAATCTGTTGCCTCAAAAACCCATGAACTCTCTCTGCTCTACTTCCTGTAATTTTCAACTTTTATTTTTAAATTTCTCGTCACAAAAGCAAAGCCAAACATTAGAAGCTGTCAAAGGCACTTTAGGTTGAATAAAAAGTCACTTACGCCACAAGCCTCAAGATTTGTTCCTCCAGGGGCCTAAAAGACTGTCAGGAGATGAAAGGGCGACCAATATATATATATATATATATATATATATATATATATATATATATATATATATATATTTCCTATAAATAAAATATACAATTCTATAGAATTAAGTAGTTAATACAATGTTATCATAAATATCTCTGCAAACAAACCTTTTACATGAAAACACCCTCCAAACACATGCTTTTACTGAGCGTGGATTGGCTGTAGCCTCGTGATCAAAAAACAATCCGCGCTGATCATTGACAATAAACATGACTGAATTCTATCCAAATTGCGTGCACTGATGCACACGTGATGTAAGCGCGTGCTACTTCCTGTAAGTTTCAACTTCCCTTCACAAACTGCTTCTTGACTGTTTGATGTCAGCATTCACCAGGCAAACAAAACACAATAACCTAAAGCCTCTTTCACAAATGTCAATTCGGCGGCAGGACATCTCAAGAGTCCAGTTTGTGGCTCCTGTGTGGCACGCGCTACCGCAGTTTGATTGTCAATTGGAGCGGGCAATGCCACACAGGCTCAACCGCATCACGGGGGCCCACGGATGCTACAGCGCTGGTCTCGGCCCCCGTCGGCTGTCCTGTCTGTCCTGTCCCTGTTGTCCTGTCCCTGTCCCTGTCCTGTCCCTGCCCCTGTCCTGTCCCTGTCCTGTCCCTGTCCTGTCCCTGTCCTCAGTCACTGCGCTGGCGACATGCAAATAACAAAATGACGGCGTGGAAAAACAGGAACAAGATTATCGTAGTATTCAAATGTTACTATGGCGTGACAACGTCCCCAACAGAAGCTTTACCCAGGAATAAGACGTTGTTATTGTAGCTACCGTAGTTATCCATGTGCGTAGTCATTTGGCAAAGGTTTTCCTGGACTCTGGCATCGACATTTCATATCAGTTTGGAGATTTTCCACTTGATACTTGGAACTAGAGCAACGCAATTAGTCAGATCCTAACCACGCTCGAGATTCAGTCATTTCAAATCACCGGTGATCAGCGGCACACTCAGTCCTCCGTCAGTACAATCGTTTGGACTTTAAAGGAACTTGCAAACACATAAAACGTAAAGCAAAGGACACGACGCAGAGAGAAACCAAACAAAATCAAGGCAATCCAATAAATAAAACTAAAATATTGGCGCAAAGTCAGTCAAAAAGGTCAGTTTTCAGAGTCACGTTATAATTTGGGGCCTTGATTGTTAATGCAGCTTGAGACAGGTCTGAAGTCGAGGCTGTGGCGCTTTATTGACCCCCAGTATTTTGGTTTTTTGCTGTTGTTTTTAATGAAACAAAATCGATTGATCCATGTTTACAACTTCTCTCTTGTCATATCTCACAGAGCGCCCCTTCCAATGGTCAAGAAGCCCCCCTTGTTCCATAGTTTGCGTAATTCGTTCGCTTAGCATGGTGAGATAGTGTTGTTTATAATGTCGTTGAATACAAGCCGACAGGCCAGTGACTTTATCCATTCTCAGGGTGGGACAAGGGTGACCACCTGCAATGTTAACGTCCCTCACAATTCAAGATAAATAATTGACATACTGCACGTGATATTCTGCTTTATACTTTTTTTTTTTACAAGGAACAAATACATATTTAGAGCAGTTACTACATGCACATTCCGTTTATAAAATATTTCTGTCACTTAAAGCACCTTCTTTTTTTTTTTATTGTACTTTTTGTCACTGCAAATGGGAAACAAGCCGAGCAGAACAAAACTAATTCAATGATAAAAAACAGCGAATATGCCGACTCCATTAAATATGTTCACTTTCCCTAATAGGCAACAACATTTTCGTGCTGCCAATCCCACTTTATTTTGTGAAATGTACCAAGAAATGCCCATTCAGTAATAAGATACAGCAGTCTGCAATACCAATACTGCAATATTATCAACAAATTAAGTGTGTAGAACATTCTGGCACACTCCTCATCCATGTGTGCATCTTTTTTTCCACTTGCTTTTGCTCTAGTACTGCAACTTTACCTATTCAGTATCATTTATAGAAGTTATAAGGTGACTTTTTTGTTGTTGTTGTTGTTGTTGTCGTTCCATTCACTGGTTTGACCTTAATGTCCAAGAGAAGTTTCTCACAACAATTCTGTGTTGGACTGAGGTACTCGCCCCAGAAGCGAACGCAAACATCCAAGGACAAATTCCCCAAAGCCTATTAGTCACATTGTGCCTCAAAGGAAACATTAAAGTGGATGGAGTTGACGTAGCCCAAAGTCTTGGCTCACAGTAGTACAATTGTCCACTCTGTTATCTCAACGCTACAGACAGTACTTTAGGGCAGCTCTGTGTTCAGCGTAATGTGGTAATAATGAAAGGCTATCAGCAAACATAAGCAAAGGAATCGTTCCAAAGAGAAGACAAAAGATGAGAGAACTTTGACAATCCAAAACTGAATATTTTCTCTCACATTTGTCCACATTTTCAAGGCGACTCACTGTATATTTTAAAAGGTTAATCGTTTTGGCAACAAGCTAAGCAGCGATTTGGGAAGCAACTATTTTTGTTTCTCAGTGCAAATAGTTCGAATATAGAGAGTAAACGTGACATGATCAAATGTTTGTGCGTAAAAGCAGAAACTGTGCGCGTTAAAGAAAGAAAGCCATGGCTGTCACATTGCATTCTGCGCTGTGTTGATGGTACTGCATTGGTTATATGTGTTTGATTATTATGTGTATGCCTAAAATATATAAGAAACGGCTGGTAAAATGGTCCAAGCACAGTAGACACACTCGTGCGTAATATCGCGCGTAAAAGCAGCAAGTCCGAGCGCCACATTGGCTCAAATTTGGAGAACAATTTGGCTAAAAAAGAACAACACTCACTGGCCAAACATACGGTGCCAAATGCGTGAAAAACCGACACTGGACACTGGAGACCACCTGTTACGCACAGCAGCTGGATGGGACTTTATAAACGACAAAACAATGAACAAAACCAACATTTATTCAAACTGTAAAAAGACAAAGTACTCACTGTACGTGCTCCGGGTCCGAGTGGGTCCGAGCGCGCACTGTCCCGCACTGTCCCGCGCCGTCCCGCACCGTCCCGCGCCGCCCACCCCCGAACCACGCGCTGTCAGTCCAAATGTAGTCACTGGAGACGCGGACGCAGCTGTGGACGGCGCTCCGGTTTAAGGGCCTGCGGTATTAATAGAGCCGCCGTGGACGAGAGGGTCACACGCTGCTGCAAAGCGCCGGGGTCTGCGCCTGTTCAGAGGGGGGAATGGAGCCGTTACTGTCGGTTACATTACATTTAAACACCATTAAAGTGGACTGTAACAGCGTGCGGTTATGAACAAGTTTGCCTTTGTACCATAACATAACCAAGACGTTTAAGCTCTTGAATAGTCTTGTTTTTTTTCCCAATTTGACAAATGTCAGAACTTTTTTTTCTAAATTGATGAATGTAGACGTCATTCATTCGTTCATTCTCTAAGTTTGAAAGCCCTTTTGCAGTATAAACGCTTCATATATACTGCCCCCGTCTGGTTAAACTGTACAATTGCAGCTTGGCTCAAGATTTACATTTATTTTTTATTTTTTACTTATGAACAATCAACTTTAATGAGCTTTTAACCTTGTAAAAAGCTCATTTAAAAGATTGTGTGCTCAGAAAACGTGCCCCCCCCCTCCCTTTAACTCTGTCCGCTTCTATGTATTTATGTACTTGCACTTGTTAAAAATAAATCTACTCCTGGCCAAACGTGTAAAAAAATAATTACATATAGCCATTTTCCAACAATAAAAACATGTTAATGATAAAATGTACTGTTTGCTACAATGAAATGTCACTTTTATATCTATACATGTCTATATTATTAGGCTGTTTTGGATCAATATTGCAGTTTAAAAGAAAAAAATAATAATTAAAACGATTGATGTGTGTGTGATAGTCCAATACTACGGTAAATACATCATTTTACCAGCATACAATTGCGTAAAAAACTAAAACAATTCAAAGAGTGATGACAGATTTGACATATTTATTTTGGACCCAGAACACTGTAACTGATATAGAAAACTCTACACTGCATTTTAAAGCAAACATAAATACAGGTGCATAATTTCAACACACCATAAATATTCTGTACAAAAAAACAAAAACAAACGTCATTTTCAAGTAGTCATGTGTAGAATGCAAACAATACGAGGAACGGCGAAACCTTCAAGTCCCGTCAAAATAAGAACGTCCTGTTTTAGCAGCAACATTTTTTTGGTCCCTGTGTCGTAGTGTCTTGATGTTCACAGGTTCTTCTCTGTGTTCATGATGTGAACAAAGCGATTCAGCGCACGGCTTCCTTTGGACGGATAAAATCTTCATTGCTTCATGAAGAAAGGATGAGCCAGGGCTTTGGCAGCGGACACGCGGCTGCTGGGTTTGAACGCCAGACATTGCTGCAGGCGAAAAACAAACAAACAAACAGTGAATTACTCAACAGAGAACTCAGAGAACTACCAAACTCTAGTCACAAAAGCTGTCAGACCGCTCTTGTCCCGGTCAACAGCGGGCCAAAGAACCGATAAAACGCGAGCGGCGGCGGCCAAGAGACGTTTCGGGGCGTCTAGCAATTTAGCATGAGCACCAAATCTTTCTAGCTGTAATTCAAGTCTATCATACATCATGATCCACACTTTTGGCAAACAGAAAAAAGAAAAAAAAAAGCGAGACATCTCATTTACGTTGAGCAATTGATTTTCTGACATGCTGGGAAACAATACGTAAAGTTAAAACTCGAATGAATGGCTCAATTCTCGATACCGATATCGATTAACGATCACAAAGCGCTCCATTTTACGTCCAGGTCTTGGACAATACACGGACATTTCCCACACTCATTAATAGTTCTTTCCGTCGTGTTCCCATGTGGTCTGTGGCACAAGCTCATTCTAAAACTGTTCAAATCTAGTGTCGATACTAGTTTTCAGTACCTTTTGACAAACCCTACTCACAAGTTATTTGCTTCCGCCGCAGCGCAAACAAACACACTGAACGTCTTTTAACTTTCTCGTTAACGCGGCGCAACATAAAAACAACAAACACGTCGTCGGCGGAGCTACCCAAGTTTGTCATCTTTGCTGTGAGTAAAGCGAGTGCGTGCACGTCCAAACACGGGTCTAATATGTTCCGTTTCTTACCCCGTGGAGCTGAACGCATCTCCTTCTGCTCTTTATCCCACTCTGCGGTTACAATACTCACGGACTTCTCCAGATGTGTTACTGTGATGCTTGAGATCTGAATCGAGACGCCTCAAAATCGTACTTCCCGGGTTTACATGCGGTTTGAGTAGGACCGGGCCACTAAACCGGTTTTCCTGTAAACGCAGCGACCGTCCAATGATGGTTTCGGTTTCGCCGCTTGGTTTGAGAGAAAGGAAACGTGCTCACAGAGAGGAGGTCGTTCTCGTCCGGGCCGAGGTTGGCCGGGAGTTTGGTGCAGGAGCTCGCGGGGCCCCAGCGCGTCTGGTACGGCAGAGGGCTGTCTTTAGGCCAGTCCTCCTCACTGGGGAAACCGATCACCCTGGCGAAAGTGGCAGAGGTTTTACGATTACAGCGGCTGGTCCGGTTCCACGTTCTCCCATTTCAAATCTGTGTTATTAGATGATGACAACAATACAGCAGATGTTTATAGATTGGTGGGAGTCAGTTTGTGGGTGGGTGAGAACTCATGCAATGGTCTTAAATAGCAAATGCAGTGGTAAATATAGATTTCCATTTGTTTGCCCACCAAATTAATACACTACTTTATTATCTTGCAGGCAGCCTATTTCGTGTGTTTGGGGGTCACAAAAACGGTTGCTTTAACGGGAGTCGCGATTGAAAAAAAATGGTTTAGATGAAAACAATTAGGAGCGGGTTATAGGTGATATCGATGGGTTTCCACGGATATCAGAATCGATTCGATATTAAAAATGAGAATAGAAAAAGAAGAAAAAGAACAGATTATTGTATATGCCAGATAAACAAAAACATTTTTATATTATTTTTTACAAACATTTGTGAACTTTACTATAACTTCACATACGTACATTTTTGTTCTTAAATCTTGCAATCTTAATATCAGGATCAACAGTTATTGATCGGTGATACAGCAAGACTAATATTGGATATCTCTTTTAATGAATCCGTATTGGACGATCCTTAATAACATTTATAAAGCAAACCTCGACATACTCAAATATTTTCTGCAGCTGATGAACTTCAGTGCATCCCTGAAACAGCGGCCTGTAACAGAGCGCCAAATACCACAACGTAAAACATTAAAACTGCAGCGCTGCGTCACTTCAGGAATCGGATGACATCATTCCGGACGAAGCCTTTACCTCAGGAGGAAGAGCTCGGCGAAGATGCAGCCGGCGCTCCAAATGTCGACGGAAGACATGTACACGGAGTTCAGCAACACCTCCGGGGCTCGATACCACAACGTCACCACCTGCAAACAGGAAAACACAGGAAGTCACTTCTGTTGTGGGGTATTTTCACACAACTACGCGCTTTAGGCAGTGTACGTAAAGACGTTCGAGACAAACACTCATACAACGCTTTAAGACTGGCTTTTCATGATTTAATAGGTTCATAAGCGGTCTTAAAAATGACTCATACTTGTGCAAGTTTTGGGTTGACGGGGGAAACCGGAGCCCAGACACAGAGAGAACACGCAAACGCCACACAGAAGGGAGTCGAACCCGTGACTTTGTTGTTTAGTGTGTGGCGTGAGTGCTACGCCGCTTCGCCACCGCCGCCAATTTCATCTGCCAGTCACAATTAGTTTATTTAAATGAAAACTGAAGTGTACATGCCTTAGTTTTACAAGTCAGACGACGAAACAAAGACAAAAAACAAGAGAAAAAAAAGGAAAAAAAAGATAAAACAAAACAAAATGACAAAAACAAGACAAAACAACACAATCATGACAAAAACAAGACCAAAACAGACAAAACAAAACAGACAAAAGCAAGACAAACAGAAATAAGACAAACAAAAGACAAAATCAAAACAGACAAAAAACAAGACAAAAATAAGACAAAAACAGACAAAACAAAAACAGACAAACGCAGAACACAAAAATAAGACAAAAACAAAAAACAGACAAAACAAGACAAAAACAGACAAAATATGACAAAACAGACACAGGACAGACAAAATCATGACAAAAAACAACACAAAAACAGACAAAACAAAACAGACAAAAGCAAGACAAACACAAACAAAAGCAAAACAAGAACAGACAAAAATAAGACAAAAATAAAACAAACACAAACAAAAACAAAAACAGACAAAATAAGACAAACAAACAAAACAAAGAAAGACAAACAACAAGTAAGAGAGCTCATGAATAAAGCAGTTCACGTCTGTCAGAGGGAGAACTACGTGAGCTGTTGCAGTACTATTGTCTTTCTGCTTTACTCACTCCCGGTGTGAGAGCGACGTTGAAAGTGTAGATTCGTGCCAGCCGAAGTCTGCGATCTTCACTCTCCACAGCTGCTGATCAGAATGTTCCGGCTTCAGGTCTCTGTGGAGGACCATGTTTGTGTGCAGAAAGTCAGCCGCTGAAGCAGCTGCTGCATACACTCTGGACACAAAGAGAGCTGCTCATACGCTTTTAAAAATCAAGGATCAGTTCACGGTGTTCAGTTTGAATACGCTTTTTAAAAATCAAGGATCAGTTCACGGTGTTCAGTTTGAATATGCTTTTTAAAATAAGGATCAGTTCACGTGTTCAGTTTGACATACCGCGATCAGTTACGGTGTTCAGTTTGAATACGCTTTTTAAAATCAAGGATGCATCACGGTGGTTCAGTTTGAATACGCTTTTTAAAAATCAAGGATCAGTTCACGCGTGTTCAGTTTGAATACGCTTTTTAAAATCAAGGATCAGTTCACGGTTGTTCAGTTTTGAATACGCTTTTAAAATCAAGGATCAGTTCACGGTGTTCGTTTGAATAGCGTTTTTAAAAATCCAAGGATCAGTTCACGGTGTTCAGTTTGAATACGCTTTTTAAAATCAAGGATCAGTTCACGGTGTTCAGTTTTGAATACTCGGGATCAGTTCACCGTGTTCAGTTTGAATACGCTTTTTAAAATCAAGGATCAGTTCACGGTGTTCAGTTTGAATACGCGGATCAGTCACGGGTGTTCAGTTTGAATACGCTTTTTAAAAACTCAAGGATCAGTTCACGGTGTTCAGTTTGTTAATACGCTTTTTAAAATCAAGGATCAGTTCACGGTGTTCAGTTTGAATATGCTTTAAAATAAGGATCAGTTCACGGTGTTCAGTTTGAATACGCGGATCAGTTCAGGTGTTCAGTTTGAATACGCTTTTTTAAAATCAAGGATCAGTTCACGGTGTCAGTTTGAATACGCTTTTTAAAAATCAAGGATCAGTTCAGGTGTTCAGTTTGAATACGCTTTTTAAAATCAAGGATCAGTTCACGGTGTTCAGTATTTGAATACACTTTTTTAAAAATCAAGGATCAGTTCACGGTGTTCAGTTTGAATACGCTTTTTAAAAATCAAGGATCAGTTCACGGTGTTCAGTTGAATACGCTTTTTAAAAATCAAGGATCAGTTTCACGGTGTCAGTTTGAATACCGCGGATCAGTTCACGGTGTTCAGTTTGAATACGCTTTTTAAAATCAAGGATAGTTACGGTGTTCAGTTTGAATACGCGGATAGTTCACGTGTTCAGTTTGAATACGCTTTTTAAAAATCAAGGATAGTTACGTGTTCAGTTTGAATACGCTTTTTAAAATCAAGGATCAGTTCACGATGTTCAGTTTGAATCGCTTTTTAAAAATCAAGGATCAGTTCACAGTGTTCAGTTTGAATACGCTTTAAAATCAAGGATCAGTTCACGGTGTTCAGTTTGAATACGCCTTTTTTAAAATCAAGGACAGTTCACGGTGTTCATTTTGAATACGCTTTTTAAAAATCAGGATCAGTTCACGGTGTTCAGTTTGGAATATGCTTTTTAAAATCAAGGATCAGTTCACGGTGTTCAGTTTGAATACGCGATCAGTTCACGGTGTTCAGTTTGAATACGCTTTTTTAAAATAGGATCAGTTCACGGTTTCAGTTTGAATACGCTTTTTAAAATCAAGGATCAGTTCACGGTGTTCAGTTTGAATGCTTTTAAAAATCAGGATCGGTTCACGGGTTCAGTTTGAATACGCTTTTTAAAATCAAGATCAGTTCACGGTGTTCAATTTGAATACGCTTATAATCAAGGATCAGTTCACGGTGTTCGTTTGAATACGCTTTTAAAAATCAAGATCAGTTCACCGAGTGTTCAGTTTGAATACGCTTTTAAAAAAATCAAGGATCAGTTACGGTGTTCAGTTTGAATACGCTTTTTTAAAAACAAGGATCAGTTCACGGTGTTCAGTTGAATACGCTTTTTTAAAAATCAAGGATCAGTTCACGGTGTTCAGTTTGATAAACGCTTTTTAAAAATCAAGGATCAGTTCACGTGTTTCAGTTGCCACACACACACACACACACACAAGACCAAAATCTCTAAACCGAAACTTGATCAAGTCTGTTCCTGAATTAACCCAAAATCACCTTAAGCATTTCACCTCAAACCTTTGACCTTAGTAGTTTCCTAAATTCAACACTTTTCATTCAGTTAGAGAAAATAAAATATAAATAAATAAATCTAAACTTGTGAAAATATTAGACTAATTTCTAGTGGGAGGATGGTGGTTTTATTCAGTTAGTGATTTTTATCTGGCTAAGCAGACTCTAAAACACAGACAAAACAAACCTTTCATAATTAAATGACCGCATCCTAAATTAAAATAATTAAAAAGAATTACTTCTGTCATGATACACTTATTTGTAATGTTCACAATCTAGAAGTCTTCAGTCACCATATTTCAAGCCTTTATTTGGTTTAAAACGTCTATTTTAAAAAAAATCTCAAATGTGGCAACGAGAAAAAATCTTTTTGACAAGTTGATTATTCGAATAATAAAATATATATTATATATTTTTTTTAAATCGCAGCCTAGTCGACTACTAAAATAGTTTGAGCCCACTCTCTTAATCATCGGTTTAAAAGGCATTGGCACATAGATTTGGGCCTTTTTCTCCGCTCAACCTTGATGCAGTCCAGACTCAGTCCAGTGGGCGGGGCCTTGGACAGTATAAGGAGAGGTCCTGGGTCGATGTACTCCAGCACCAGAGTGAGGTCCATCCGCGGCCCTCAGGAGCCGCACAGGCGTCCAGCAGTCTGCAGAGACAAGCGTTTACACACTCTCTGCACCATGAAGGTCTTTCACCCAAACAACTGTATTTTAAAAATAAGAGCAGTTCATTGTCTTATTATAAAACATCCAACCATTACGTGTAAATAATGAGCATCGGTATCATTTGTGTGCATTTGACTGGGAAATGGCCTCAGATTTTAAAAGGTGAATTGAACAGTATCTGAATAAATTGTTTTCTTTGTTGTTCAATTTTCAAAGAAAGTTTGAGATTAAGTTATAATTGAGAGTATACTACTGTAGTTAAAACACATTTAGTGCCAGTACACATGTTCAGAGATCTTTGGAGTTTCCAGACACACTCGGGTCAAAAACAGGTTTGGAACTTCTATAGATATTTTGAGAAAGTTTAATATGTGCAAGACATCATTCCTGTGCAGCTGAGAAAAGCAGACTTCCATCTCTGCAGGACCTTGTACGTCTCCAGGACTCAGGGACGAGCAGGTCGGACCCTTCTCATCCTGGTCTATTTGAGCCACTCCCCTCAGCAGAGGCAGGCGCCCGCTCCCCTCAGCAGCGGCCGCTCCCCTCAGGCAGGAGGCCGCTCCCCTCAGGCAGGAGGCCGCTCCCCTCAGGCAGGAGGCCGCTCCCCTCAGGCAGGAGGCCGCTCCCCTCAGGCAGGAGGCCGCTCCCCTTCTTTCCCTCTGCCGTTGGACTCATGAACACTTTATAACACTGCCACATCAGTAATACTTTCTCTAGATGCACTGCTAGTTTAGCACTGTTATTTCATACTGTATTTTCAATTTTTTTAAATGATAGTTTCTATTATTATACATTGCCAATTGTATTTATCTTTCCTATAAATTGTTTAAAATGCGCACAAGGTGAGAGAACACAGAAGATGGGACTTAAAGATCTCAAAGTGAGAATGTGACGTTTATAAAACACAAGCCTCAAATGTATGACCTCCACTCACTTCACAACATTGGGATGGTTAAAGAACTTCATCTTGAGCAGCAGCGCCACCTCGCGGATCATGAAGGGAGGGATGCCAGTGTCCGCTGCGTCTGCGCGAATGTTAAGCTTCTTGACCGCCAGGAGGCGCTGGTGACCGCCCACCTCTCGAGCCTTGTAGACTTTTCCATAGGAGCCTTCACCGATCTCTGCGAGGAGCTCATAACACAGGGGCCCCGCCAGGTCCATGCTGCAGCTTCAGGGGGCAACCTGACAGGAAGAGGAGCATTCCACGTCAAAACAGGGTTACAAAATAATAAAGAATAATTATATTTACAGAATATTTAGCAGGGTTGTCCAAACTGTGGTTCGCAGTAGTACTTGCTAAAACATTGTACTGTGATACAAACTTAACATTTCTATTCGAAGCCTTTGATTTTAATTTGACAATAATAATCAACATGCAAACTGCAGCTGAAAGTGCTTCACTCTCATTAAAATCTCACACTTTGATTAAAAGGTGTTTGTGGAAGAAATAAAGACACTCCTGTTTTCCAGTAATTAAAGACATTTTTACAGTTTCGGCACCGCACGCATGTAATAAATGTTTTTTTTCAAAGGTTTCCCATTAAAACCAAGTCTTCGCAGTGCACGCGTGCCCCTCTGTGTTTTTGTGCGCGACATGACATGTGAACTGATCCACGCGTGATCCACGGCAGCTCGCGCCATCATCCGCTGTCACGAGGCAAAACGTGCAAAACCAACGCGCGGTTCTTGCGTGACAAAGTGCGTTAAACCTTGTGGATGTGCAAAGTGTTGGTTTTACCTTCAGGAGTCGCACACTCTGCTCTCCCATGCTCCACAAGTGCGCCACATGAACGTGACATTTAGGAGAAAAATCACACCCACTTTGCCCTCCCGACTAATCAGAACGCTCCTGAAGTTGCCTTTTGGTCGCCAAGGCACGTGGTCTGGACGTGGGCACGAGGGGGGCTGTTTATTTTAGTGTCAGTAAACAAACTAGAAATTAATTAAACGAATGTAATTGAAAGACTTGCAATCTTTCCAGAAAAAAAAAAATCTGGGACAATATTTACCAGTATTTGCATTCCAATGTTATATATTCATTATTTTACCAACTTTTTACACCAAAATGACAAAACGCACATAAAAAGACCAGCCAATAACAATTAAAATGTTTAATAACCAAACGTTAGGCCACATCATGACAGGCACATGTTTTAGCATGGATTATTGCATCTAAACTGTAAATTGTGTGTATATATTAAACTTATTTAGTGCAAGTATATTTTAATATTATTTAGTTAACCTATTTCTTGCTTTTTAATTTATCTTTTGGCATCGTCGTTTAGTGTTGCATCCTGTAGCGAAAGCAAGTTCTATTTTGTGATATTTTTCCTTCTGCTTCTAATGAAATAGTAACAACAACCAAAAATGCATCGTTTGATTTTCTTGCATAAATTAATTGGATAAATTAGAAAAAAGGCGTCATTTCCTCAAAAGTGCTCTTGGAAAAAGACATTCAGTTGACGTTCAGCATCTGTAGCTCTTGGTTCCCTCGGTGACCGCTAGACTTCTTCTTCACAAAACGGATGCAGTTCAGTTAAGTGCGTTCAAATCGGCGCGCACCACTCGGGTCTACTCCCCCTTCGATTTCATGGGTGTGGTTTTCTTGGCCAGAGCGATGGCGTCCAGGTGCAGGTTACGCTTGAGGAGGACCGAGCCGCACGTCAAAGCTCCGGCCAGCGCTCCGGCGAAACCGCACAGGAACACATCCTGACCTGAAACGCACACACACCCCGAAGACGTGACGCAAACTCATTAAAGCAGGATTAAATATTCAAATAATTAACTATTTGACCAAAACAACTAAAAATATATTTAAAAAAAGACTAAATCAAACAGAATCCAGGAAAGAAATACGGATTTAGCTCCCTTTCTCTTCCTGTTCTAGTATAAATCGATTAATTCCTTTGATTAATTGTTTGTTTGGACCGTAAAAAGGCCAGAGAATAAATTTCTTTGACTACATTTGACCCAGTTACGGCGCACACTTGGGCGCGTGGGCTTAGGAAATAGAAATGCCGTCGCTTTTTCGTCAAAAAGCAACATTTTCCGCGTCGTCGTGTCGCGTTTATCTCGTTGTCCGAGTCGTTAAAACACTTCTCTCGACACGAGGCATCTGCTGGAGTCAGAGTACAGTCCTGTCCACTATTATTCGATTTCTAAATTAAATTCTTAACGTGTTTCAGCACTAGTCATTTACTTGCATCTCTTAATTGCACTCTCTCTTTTCTTTAATTTCTCTAATTAAAAATATCTTACCCATTTTAGTTTGGATCCGTTTACTTGATCCCAACATAACTCAAATTATTGCTACTTACTAATGTCAATAAAAGTCAAAAAGCACCATTTCTTCATGTCAAAGTGGCGTCCGTTTGCGGTCAACATTTACCCGTCAGGTAGAGATTCTTGAGTGGCGTTTGGGAGCGGATGGTGGCGTTGAGTTCAGGGCTGAAGCGGGCCTTGCCGTGGTCCGCTCCGTAGATCTCCCCTTTCGGAGCGCCGATGTAGTGAGTGTTTGTGATGGGGGTGCCCGCGTCCACGTACTCGATCTACTCAAGACATTTTCAAAAGTCATCTTACGACACAACCATAAAGTAAATAGAGCACGGACACCAGAAGAAGAAGAAGTGTACCGTAAATAGGTATTATATTAAGAAAAATACTATATAAAATCTTTTCTAGACTGTGATTATTGACAGAAAGGGAAAGTATTTGTGATTCCAGTCCAAACAACTCGGAAAAGTTTCTGTTTTTGGGACGAGAACATGGAACTGAACTATGAATGAAGATCTCAAACTATGTGCAAATAAGAACCGATTTTAACGAATGAATAAAGAAATTATCATAGAAATGTATGCAGTACATAATTCACTTAATGTGGTGCTGTGTTATTATGTATTTATATATAAAATAAAATAAATAAAATAAATAAAATAAATAAAATAAATAAAATAAATAAAATAAATAAAATAAATAAAATAAATAAAATAAATAAATAGAATAAATAGAATAAATAGAATAAATAGAATAAATAAAATAAAATGCAGTCATTTATTTTGTATATTGAATCTTAATGGAGCAGGAACTTTATCAGTATCAGAGTATGGCAGAAGTGTGACTATTTATTCTATAGAATAGCAAAAACTCATTTACTTGAAGTACAAAGTTCTTGACTTAAAAAAATATATATAATTTAAGCATTATTGATATGTAACTACTGGTTATTTGTTGGAAATTGAAAACAATCATTCAAATATCCGAATAAACTTCTATCCATCTGCAGACCATTAGCAACAGTCCCATCTTGCAATGCTAAAGATATGGTTTGCATGACATTACCTTGTCTCTGGTGATTTTGGGGAAGACGTCCATGACCACCTCCAGGATTGAGTCGATAAAGTCCTGCTTTAACGCCTTGTATTCTGCAGCTCTGTTTGTCACTTTGCCGTCCTTCCACTCCTCAAACCACTCGTAGTTAGCGAAGCTGACCAGGCTCACCGTCGACTTGCCTACGAAAAGAAGGTATTGTGCGATTTTATTATTTTGGCATTGTGTCGCATAAGGAGGTGTGACGCGACAACAGTGAATTAAATTATTTGTGCTTTTCTGTTTGATGCCGTTTGTAACCTTTCTTGCGTCGTAATGCACCTTTAATCTACTTTTCCCCACCCACAGACCTCAGAGAAGAAACATTTTGAGACGTATTATTGTGTAAACCGTTGATCAGACGAATATTTAGTAGAGAACGCTGGCGACAGACGCCACAGGAAGTGTCGCGTTTGCTGTAACTAATCTGCAGCAGCTTCACTAATCCCCACATAAATGACGCTTTAAAATGGATTAATGGTGATGTTTTGGGCACTGGCTGTCGTGAATTTGAGGAGAAATGCATGAGAATGCTACAGTTTATAGCTTCACAAGAGGTGAGTAATGAAGTTTGAAATTTCCCCGTTACGAGTCCCCAAAGTCGGGGAGAAGCAAATTCTACAAATGACCTTGCAATGTGCTCTGGGCTTAAGGGAGAAATGAGTCTCCAGGGCTCTGGGACTATTTGAGCCACTCCCCTCAGACGGAGGCTACGGTCCATCCGGACCAGAACCTCCCGCCACAAGAACAGTTTCTTCCCCTCTGCCGTGGGACTCATGAACACTTCTAAACACCTGTCACTTTATGCACTACAACTGTAAATTTGACTGTAAAAACTGTACATAGTAAACCTATTTTTATTTTCACCCTACAGTAGATTTAAATTCTTTTAACACATGCCCTTTTGATTTCATGTTGTTTTATCATTGTTTTATGTTGCACCGAATCACCAGATCAAGTTGCTATATTTGTGAATTCTGTTCATTGGCAATGGCAATAAACCTTTCTCTGATTCTGATAAAGCTACACACATAACAAATGACAAAATGGTACAAAAATCTAAGAAAATTGCGATATTGCCGTCATATTTACCCCTTTATCACTGCACAATAAACAACACACACGTGGAAAGACACAACACTTGGAAAGTTAAAGTACTACCAGTGCCTCCACAACTTGGACCGGTAGTATACTGCAGTGACAAAGTTATTTCAAAACATAAACAAACGGGTAAAAAGGCGTTAAATACAGCTCCAACGCGTTCTGAATCTTACCTGGATTCATCTCCTGCCACACTGGGTCCTTCGCCGACGGAGACGCCACGAACAGAAGAGGCACGTTCTTGGCAGACTCCTCCCGGTGGCCGTTCATGTACTCGACCACGCTGAGGAAACAACGACAAAGCGTCACATGTTCAACCCAGGAACTACTGCAGGAGTGAAAGAGTCAAGTCACGGCAACTGTCAAAGCAACCATAAAGTGCCAATTAGACCTAAGTTCTTTAGTCTTTAGTGGCACAAACTTCTCTTTTGTGAATGTTATTTCATATATTTAATGATGTCAAATGTTGGTTATTTACACTTTTACAGGAAGCGAAGAGTATGTGCAAACCGATGTATCGCTCTACTTGTTTTTCAAATATAAAAAGGAAAATTAGATAATAGGATTAGGGTTTTTTGAGATCTCACAATAATAATAATACATAATTAATAATAATAATAATAATAATAATAATAAATAATAATAATAATAATAATAAAATAATAATAATAATAATAATATAATAATAATATAATAATAATAATAATAATAAACAACAACCCGTAAGCGATATGCTTTTGTGATTTGGTTGTGTTCAAATATCTGTGAAAAGGCTTTTAGAAATTTAGAAATGATCCAAAAAAAAAACAGTGCAGAAACATCACTTTTGAAAGATGAAACCGTTTTAGAAGATTTGCGTGCAGATTTTAGACGCCATCTTGCAGCCAATACTCGAAACGTTAGTCTCCTCTATCAATAGGGTATATTACGGACGACGACAGTGAAAAAAACGACAGCTCGTCGAAGTTGTTCTCTCTGAAGATCCAGAAGTTGTCCGCCTTCAGGCCGAGCTCCTCCTTCGACCCGTCCAGCCCCACGAACACGCTCAGGCCGCCCTCGCCGTTCTTCATCAAACTCAGCTGCTTCTGGATCGCTGCGGGTCAGAAAGGAAGAACAGTCCGACGTTACAAATAAATATGTCAAAATTGAAGAATAATATTGTTTGGAAGAAATGCAAAAGTATATTGTCTTGTAGTAAAAAAAAAAAAAAAAAGAGGCTGATTAAAAATAAAAAAATAAATTTACAAAAGTAACAAACGTTCAAATAAAAAAGGTATAAAAAGTGATATTGCTGCACTTATGATTAATTTTACAGACATATCACATTTGTCTGATGATTAAACCTAAATTAATACATTTAAAGACATATGTTATTGTCATACTGCAAATAAATACTGAGATATTATTATTTTTTCAATATCGCACACCGCTAATGCCAGCAAAATACAGTAATAAAGCTGAAATCACAGGAGTTCAGCGCTGGTAAAACAAAAAAAGTGAAAGCCGTTTATGATACGCTGCTTAAGTTGTAAAGCTGTCGCTCCTGGAGAGCTGCAGGAGATGTTCCGGACCTGGCATGGCCTGCAGCTCCTTGGGCAGCAGCTTCTGGAGGTGTGAAGATCCCGGCGTCGGAGATGACAATCGGGGCGCGAATGTGGACCTCCTCCTGGCCTTTCATCACACTCACACCTGGGAACGCAAACGTACATATCAGTTATCTGAAAAATTATAGTAACAGACCATTCCACTGCGTTGTAGACATTATACGATGGGTAGGACACTGAACGTGGTTAAAAGCTCAAGGAAAGTACATTTTTCATCATAAAAAGATCCTTTAAATTCTCAACAGTTGCTCGAATAAAATAACATCTGACTGCACAATAACAGTTTTGTCCATATGGTATTTATTAGTCCATAGAATTAGACTGTTTAGACCGTGCTTGGTAGGATTTCGGAGTCTTAATTTATAAAGTGTGCGTACGTACAAAGATGCAAGTTGTTCATCTATAAAAGGACGACTTTGTTTTGTACACACACACATTTAGTAAGAATATAAATGAGCTCGAATGTCTTTTAGCTAAGCATCACTCATTAATTCACTCGAAGGAAACTGAGGCGATTTCTTCGGAGGAGCTGAAGAAGCTACTTGGATGAGTGTCAAATTCACTCCTGTCACTTTTTGTCAATAGAAACTCACCGACGGCTTCGTTTGCGGCGTTGAACAGAACGCGGTTGACCGGCGCGCGGACCAAAACGGCCCCCCCGCCTTCTCGATGATGGGATCATGTGGTACGCGATCTCGGTGGCGCCCCCTCTTGGATACCACGGCGCCGTTCAGTAGTGGTGACCAGCAGACGTGCATGGAGAAGCTGGCGTCCTTTGGCATGTTTCCTACCAGAAAAAGAAAAAAGGGTTTCACGTTTATAACTTTTTTTTTTTTACACACATACGTTGCACATTTCTGTAGGTTATCGTTTCCTGTCGTCTTTGTAGGGAAAAGGCAAAAGACAAACAACTTCAGAGCATTTACCCCGGACTGAACGAGAAGACGACAACGCTCGAGTCAAAGTCTGGGCACTCTAACTTCCCAGCGCCTTTGCACCCGCTTTCGTTTAAGATTTAAAAAGAGCCTGGAAGCGTATGTTTATTTACTTTCCTTATTAGGAAAATATCACAACTAACTAGGAGTCACTGAGTTAAAACGTAGTGCTTGTTCGGCCGTCCAAAGGGCAGGCGTCGACACTGGGGGGCAGCTGAAATAGAGTCCAGTCGTGTGCCGACAGTTGGGACTGAGGCGGTTGGGGTGGAGGAGCCGCAGTTGTGGTTATCTGCAAGTAAAACCAGATGGTCACGCTCTCAAGTTCAAATGTAGTCCTTAAAAAAATAAAAACCCCAGAAAACAGGACACCATTGACCAGTTAATCGACTAGTTTACGGAAATATTTTATTGGGATTAAAAGGATTGAAGCAAAGGAGAAAGCATGGAGTGAGCTGACTGGACAGTTTCTAATCAGCTTTTCCACTCATGATTGTTATCTTGTTTTTGTTTTTTTGCAAAATCCTAATGACGTTCAGAGCTGTTGCCAGCACCAAGCCCGCTTTTAGTCGATAAGATTTACTGAAAAGGGCGAAAAGTGGGTAAATGAATATAAATAAATTCATCATTCTCGCTGTGAACTGAACGGTGGGTCAACCTGCACCAGAATCGTGTTAGTTTATTCTATTTTTATAATTGCAATTTTGTAAATGGGTAGAGCGATTCTTAAAAAGTAAGAGACGTTAGTGCTAGTGTTAGCGAGATGCTTAAAATGTTCCAAAGTATGGCATTAAACTTATCTAGAGCCACGGAGGCCGAGTAACGGGTCAGATTGTGGAGCGAAGTCATGTTTTTCTAGGGATTTTTCTCTGGCTATAAAAACACCTAAATATGAGATAGACATAGAAGATAGACATGTTTAATGCTTTACAGTGGAACATCCCAAGAGAAGCAAAAACAGCTGCATAAAGACAAGAATGTAGCCCCTTTAAATGCTTATTATATAACATTTTAAATTGTAAAATAGCAAGACTTTTTTGAGGTTGTCCCTTTTTTGGAATAACTCAATCATTCTAGTAAAAGCATGTATGAAATGCTCTTTGTACCGTATGTGCCGAAGATGTAGGAGAAAACAGCTCTGAGGTCTTTGTTCTCAGTCAGCCCGTTGACCACTTCTGTGAGGCTGCGGTCGGCCATTTCAAAGAAGAAGGACAGGCGCCTGCAGAGGCCGGTGAAGACCAGGAACTTGGCGATGGGACTGGGGAGGAGCTTCAACAGCGCCAGGAGCCAGATGCCCCGGCCGGCTTTCTGTAGGAGACACAAAAGGTTACACAAAGGTTACACAGATGTTACACAGATGTTACACAGATGTTACACAGATGTTACACAGATGTTACACAGATGTTACTGAAAATGTTGCCGAGTTTATCGAGTAAAACGATGCAACAACAAATAAATAAATGATTGGCGAATGTTAAAAGCGCACAATCGAACATCTCTGGTCCACCGCCTGCTCGTCTCCGCGGAGATGCTATGGGTTTGCATGGGATGTTCCGCAATATGGCATTAAACTTGGCCATCTCCATGACGACAAGCGGTTGCAGCAATGGTCAGATCGTTCACGGTAAGAATGCGTGTTTTTCCAAGTACTTTTAGCGACAAAAACACCTGTAAATGAATGCAAGACAGATGGGTTTTAAGGCCGTACTGTGCAGCAACATCCAAGGTTAAAGAGAAGTTACACAGTGAACCTTTAAAAATGGGCCAGTGTTGAAGATGCCAGCGAGTTTGACAAGAACTTAACTGTGTCTGTGTGAAACAAAGAGCGCTCAGTGTACATGGAAAGGGGTGAAAAGAAGAAACAGTTGCAGACCAGTGACAGTGGATGCGTGTGGGCCGAAGAGAGACGGGCCTGTGTGGTATAGATATTTACACCCCAAAAAAACAACAACAACACTGGGCTTTTGTCTGATGAGTTAAAATGTCCACACGAAAAACCAAAGGCATGGAGTCATGAGATAAAAAAAAATTATAAAAACTATTGCAAAATGGCAGAGAAAATTATTATAATATATGACAGTCTTGCTCAGATTACAGACAATAAATGTATAAAAAATACTATTAAAAAACAAGACAAAAACATCACAAATTTGGATTAAAACACAGGCCTTTCAAACGCAATCTGTTTCAATTTATTTCCCTGTATTGACCTCAACTTTTCTATAATAACAGCAAAATACAAATATATATTGAGTGTGGATCAGTGCCGTTTAATACAAAAATAAGTCCTTACAACATGCTTTTGCTACAGGCTGTGCACCTCTTGATTAAAAATCCCCAAACTGATCATTCACGGTCAAAATTCAACTAAATACACGGCCCGACAGCAAAATGATTCAAACGATGCTGTTCTTCTCAAGCCTGTGTGTGTCAAGTGTCACTGTGATTAGTGCGGGGCTCAGACTACAGCACAACGCGACTCCTTCAAAATGTTGAATGTGACGGAGGTTTGAGTGAGTGAGCCACCACCCCTCAAAAGGCCATAGTTTGGACACACCTGGATTAGGGACCACTGCAATGCTGTATGGTGAGCTAAAGACGGAACAATATTTATTCAAGCGAGATCTGTGTCAAAAGCTGCCGTTGCATCATTTTCTGTGACCTGTGCTGTCTGCATTTAAAAAGTCTGAGCAGGTTACAAAACAAACCCGATTAACAATTACAGGCGGCTGAAACAAGCCACGTCAAAATTAAAATAAATAAAAATATCCATTAAGAGTCATGCAGTAAATGAGGAAGTTCAGATTGGTGGAAGAGTTTCTAAAACAGGACCGTCGACTTCAACAAAAACAAGTTCTGACGCACTCCCCTTTTCAGGCATGTGCAGGGCCTTTCTTCCTTTTGTTGTACAATATATCATCATAAAAGTAAATTGATTGATTACATCCGAATTAATGTCATTTTTGTGTGCAAGTGTGTAGTGAAAATGTTGACAAATCAAATGGTTTTACAGAACTAAAACTAAAAACAAAACAAACTAATATGTTTGAAGTTTAGGACCAAAAATTCCCTATCTTCACTCATGTATGAAATGTATATCTAGACAACAACATGGAACAATAATGTCTTCACGGGTTAAGGTGTGTGTGGTGGTCTGAACAACCAGACCAACAGGTTCTCTAGCTGAAATTCAAACCTTGCAGAGCCTGATGTACTCGTCAATGGCCTTCTCCTCTCCAGGGAAGCACTTCTTGAGCTCCTCTGGGAAGCGCGTGCGCCCGCTGTAGATGGGGTAGCGTCTGCGGTTTTCGGGGGGCCCCAACACCACCCAGTCGTACGGGTTATCCAGCGGCTCCCACTGCAGCTGGCCGTTTGTCATCTGGTCCAGCATGCACCGGAACGGCTTGTGCTCCAGCAAGTCTCCGATGTAGTGGATGCCTGCAAGATTGCTGCCGTGAACAGTGGAAGCAGCGGATTTCGTTCTTGCCAGTTCGATCGTGTCGTTTTACGCTGTGCCGATGCATAAGCAGGAAGAGGCAAACGCGGGTAGAATGCGGCGAATAAGATCGGGCGGTGAACTGTGAGCTGACAATTTGCGGTGAGAAAATATTAGCCGCGCCAACTGCTGCTGCGTCATTTCAATCAATGTAGATATGTAGGCCTAATTCGCGTGTATAGAGTACTGTATGTGCTGGACTAAATTAGGACTAAATCTGGAATAAAGGATGACTGAACCCAGACTAAAGCCAGGACAAAGCCAGAATTACACCAGGACTGAACCAGGATCGATGCGCGCGTAGGTTCTAGGTTTTTGTCTGCGTCTTCATTCCAGTAAATAGACAGGACTGAACCATGTGCCTAAACTAGTTTTTTGCTCTTACCGACGTCAAACTCGAAGCCCTTCTCGGTGAACGTGTGGCAGCATCCTCCGGCCCGGTCGTGCTGCTCCAAAACCAGGACTTTCTTCCCGACTTTGGCCAGGAGCACGGCGATCCCGAGCCCACCGATGCCACTGCCGACCACCACTGCGTCCAAATTCTCTGGCACTTTACTGGCAACGAAACCTGAAAATAGAAGATAAAAACAGACGTGCGTTAGAGGATTTGATGCAGGTAAGGTCACTTTGTTTTGTGAATAACAGAATATAGAAAGTTTTCACATTTGAGCACTTTAATATATATTCTTTTATCGTACATTCCAAATAATAAACAAAGTAAAGTTAATCATTTAATTCTTTAACATTAGGGACCATAAACTTGTGGTTTAAAGCTCTACTAATGCTTTGATTGAATGAATAATAGACTACAACTTTTAGTATAATGTAATTTACAAATGTTTCCTGATACATAAAGCACTTTTAATTAGTTTGTGTGCTAATTGTGCTCTACAAATAGAGAAGTCAAGGTTATTAGGTTAATCGATAATCGTGATTATTGACAATATAATTATAAGAACCAAAAAATAATCTGGATTTTTAGTTCAATCAATAGCCCAGACAATAGACCCAACTGTAAATAACTTTTTTTATCCGTCTATTAAAAAAAAAAATTGATGTAAAGTATATACACAAACCTGAGGAACAGTAACATGTTAGAAAAAATTATGAAAATTAAAGATGTCACTGTTGTGAAATCGTGTTTTTTTCTCTCACAATAATCGAATGACTAAAATATGATATTGTGACTTCCTTATCTACAAATAAACTTGCCTTATCTTTACTGCTGAAACCAGAAACAAGCAATATAACACATGCATTTATATAGTTATCTGCGGCGCTTTCGTGATAAAACTGTATCTTGAGCGTGTTTCACAAGAGCTCTGCACAATCTTTAATTATTTATCAGCAAATTATCTCCTTAACTCCCACAACCTTTCACCTGGATTCCCCACTGAAGGTGATGGGGCCGTGCAGACGATGAAGGAACACATTTAATACATCCTTGCAACACTTTAGTCACCGATCATTGCAAATGGACAGTAACTCACCCTGCTTCAACACCTTGTTTTTCTCCTTTCTCTGCACGATTTCTCTGACAGCTTCACGCGTGTCCTTCTCAAACGGATTGGGCCCGGGCGTGGTGAAGACATATTTCAAGATTAGCGCCAGTAAAAGTGCGCACACTATCGCTACACCGAGCCACATTGTTGCGGCGTGCGCCCGGTCCAAGCTTTGCTGCGGAGAAGACGGAGGAAAGGCGAAGGAGACGCGAGTGTGAGCGAGCACGAAGGTTGCCAGATTCAGGTGGCAAACGTGTGCGGCTTTCCTGTTTTTATTGCGAAACATGCTCCAACCTGGCAACCGTCGCGCCAGACAAACGGTTACGTAATCTGTGCGGTTTCCGTCAACAAAGTCCATTTTTACAGAGATTTCATAAAGGTTCAAAGTGATAGAGTATATGACTGAAGTATTTAAGAGATTAGACAGAAGATTACTCAACTGCTATACCTATAAACTAAAAAAAAAAAAAGAGAGTAAGTGTTAAAAAGAGCAAGTTATTTTAGATCAGAAAGACAAAAAAAAATAAACAAAAAAGTTGGTCCATTTTAATGTATAAACGTTCACATGCAGTTAGTCTTTTTTTTTTTAGCCTTTATTTTATCATAGTTTATATTTTACTATGCATTGGTGGGGTTTTTTTTTAAAGATTTTTTTCGATTTAATAAAGGTTCAAAGTGATAGAGTATGTGACTGAAGTATTTTAAGAGAACAGACAGAATATTACTCAACCACTAACTAGATCTATAAAAAAAAAGAAAAAAAAAAAGAGGACTAAGTGTTAAAAAGAGCAAGTTATTTAGATCAGAAAAGACAAAAAAACATGTGCAAAATCTAAAGAACTGTCATAAAAAGTAAAAAATAAACAAAAAAGTTGGTCCATTTTAATGTATAAACGTTCACATGCAGTTAGTCTTTTTTTTAGCCTTTATTTTATCATAGTTTATATTTACTATGCATTGGTGTTTTTTTGTTTTTGTTGTTGTTGCATTTTTATCAATTTCATAAAAGTTCAAAGTGATAGAGTATTTGACTGAAGGATTTTAAGAGAACAGCCAGAATATTACTCAACTACTAGGCCTATAAATTAAAAAAAAGAGAGTGGTAAAAAGAGTAAGTTATTTTAGATCAGAAAGACAACAAAAACAGTGCAAAATCTTAAGGACAGTCATGCAAATTAGAGATAAGTAAAGAATAAACAGTAAAGAATAAACAAAAAATGTTTTAGCCTGATCAATGCATAGTTTATATTTTACTATGCATTGGTGTTTTTTTTTAGATTTTTATCGATTTAATAAAGGTTCAAGTGATAGAGTATGTGACTGAAGTATTTTAAGAGAACAGACACAGAATATTACTCAACCACCAACTAATCATAAGTAAAAAAAAAAAAAAAAAAAAGAAGCGACTAAGTGTTAAAAAGAGCAAGTTATTTTAGATTGGAAAGACAAAAAACATGTGCAAAATCTAAATAAGAGTCAGTTTGGCTTTTTAGTTTTAGTTTATATCAGGGGTCACCAACGCTGTGCCCGCGGGCGCACATGCGCCCTGAGCAACCCTTGATGGCGCCCGCGAGGCATGCACCAAAAATAGCACTACTCATATTTCAATATATAAAAAGGTATCAGAAAGCATTTATTAACTTGTTTAGGTAAAAAAGTGTTGTTTCCTTGACTTAAAAATGTTAGAAGTGATGATTTGCATAACAAAAACAGCAGGTGTTTCCCCTGACTTTCAAATGTTTGAGCAAATAAACATAAATAAGTATTTCATGTCCAAACATGTTTTTCTGATTATCATTGCTGTGTAAATTACTGGTAATTGTGGATAATTATTATTGATATGTGAGCAGTCATTTGACAGTGTTTTAATAACTGCTACTATTTAAATATCATTATTATAACGTTAGTTATACATGCAGTTTTGTTATTTAGGAAGTTTGTGGCAAACGGGTTCTGTGCCCTCCATACTAGTCGGGGCCCATGAAGTAGGTTGGTGACCCCTGGTTGATATTGTACTATGCATTATTTTGTTTGTGTCACCGAAGCAAATTCCTAGTTTGCAGTGGTGGAAGAAGTACTGCATTTTGTACACTTAAAAGTACAGACAAGTACAGTCAAGTAAAATATAAAAATCGTCTTAATTAAAATGAGGCTACTTTAAGAGTAAAAAAAAAAATAAAAAATTGATTTCCAACTGATTTTGAGAATTGTTAAAGCGTTTGTGCTGAAGAAATGTGCTGATTTTTTTGTCAACAACAGAAGCATTTTCAGTCAATTTCTTCATTTTAATAGTGAACTTCTTTAGGCAGTATGTCACAATGAACGTGCTGAAAACAAACAAACAAAATAAACAAAAAAGACCCTCAAACCATACAGAAGTCTGTCCAGTTCTGAAATGTATTGAAGAAAAAGTTAAAAAAAAAGTATTATCCACTGTTTGTACTGCCAACCTAAACAGTACAGTTCTTTTACTTCTGTACTTTCCACCACTGTCAATAAAACATTTTCTGATTCCAGTTTCATTTATTAACACTATCCTTTTTGCCACTTAAATAAGAGTGTTTAGTTAAAAAATATATTACTCAAGTAGTAGCAATTATAGGGAGTTTGAAATGGCTACAAATTCATCAAAAAGTGACTCCAATTGACCCCAAAACCTCAACAAGACGATGCAATGAACTGAAATTTGACAATCTATTTAAAAATGAAAAAAAAAAGAATAATAATAAAAATACAGTCACAGTAATGTCCTCATTTTATTTTATTTGCTCAAAAAAAGAAAAAAAGAAGAAGAAGGAAGAGAAAAATAATAATCAGTCACATCTTCTTCTCTTGTAACACTCCAAGACGTCAAACATTGTTGAAGAACTGTTTGCAAATAAAACTGGCATTTTACATAAGAAACACTTAAAGAGGGAACAAACCGACTTCAGCTGTCACTGTCCTGCAAGTGTCACTTCCAACGGGCCCGATTAAAGACGCACTGTGTAACTTTTCTGGTCTCCGCTCGTCTCCGTATTGGTTTCAGATCGTTGCCAAAGCGACTTTTAAAGCTAAATATTATAACTTTTCAATGCGAAAAAGTAGGAAAGGTCGCATGTGACAAGAAGCTGAAACGTCAAGTTAATAGAGATTGTATTACTTTGTCTGAAATGCTCCACAGTATGGCATTAAACACCCATCTTCATTATTTACTTCAGTTAGCAGTTTCGGCGTAATTGAGTAAATGCAATGAGGAGATGAGTTTAACGGCTTCATGTGGGAGATAAAAGGCAAAGTAATGACATCTCCATGGAGACAAACAGGCAGCAGAAAGGTTAATTAGTGCGTTTTTAAGTTAATTACTCATTCAACAGTGTTTAAACAGCAAAAAACATGAGTATTTCGCACCGGTGGCCACTCAATTTTGCATTAAACTGGTAAAAGACCCTTTAAAATGATGTCAATAAAATATTCAAAATGACAGAATGGAGGCAAAGTAAAGTAAACCATTATATTTTCAATGATTAAATTACATAAAATAATTAACGTTGTTTTAATCCAAAGTCTTTAGAAAGGAAATAAGCAACTATTTTGCATAACCAAGGTTGAACTGTTAAGTTACCTTGCTTTTCTCTTACAATAAATGGGGAAAAAACTACAAATTCCAAGCCTCAAAATTTGTATTTCCGCTTCAGAAAGAGTAAAAATTGTGGTAAAGTATGTGTTCTATCGAGACAAGATGAAAAACTATTGTGAGGTCATCATTTGTTTCAGTTTTTCCTTCATCAAAAAATCATAATCTCCTATTAAATAAGCGGATAAAATGTACAAAACAGTAAATGTCTTTAAATGGCTCTGATTTCATTGATAACCTCGAGGTGAATCCAACTTTGTCACTTCACTTTCGCCTCCAACACAGGAATTTTGAACGTTTTTGTTTGCACGCTTTCAAAAGGGTCGACATGTTCGTGCAAAAGACGCGCCACGGGGGTCCTGTCCAACCAAAAGAACCAAGTCCCTGCTGATAAAATCTTCAAGTAAAGCCCGTTAAGATTGTGTTTGATTCAAAGGCCCGACTCTGCTTCGGGGTCACGTCGACGGAGCGGGTTCATTATTAACAGTCAGTATTTCGTTATCGCCCAAATTCACGCCATCACGATGAAAACGAAAGCGGCTCCAGCAAACGCAGCGGTGTAAAAACAAAAAAACCAAACATAGGGCGGGCGATATGATAACGTCACGTCAAAAGTGTGTTCAAGTCAAGAAACTTTACATTCTGTTCACATTTTGCCTGGAACGTTTGAACAAAAAAAAAAAAGGCATAAAACTTGTCAATCTCCTGTAAACCAAGTGTTTTTTTTGGCAATAAAGGCACCTGTGATTGAAAAAAATAGGTACGATATTGTAAGAACGTTACAGGCAAAGAGGTTAACGCGAGCAGACTCCACCGGACCCTCCACCTGAAACGTGCAGCTTTAATATCTTTACACGTGTCTAAAAGTCGTAATCTTCTGCTTCTGAAAGCTTACGCCTCACTACGATTGGTCGAAACCACCTGTCACTCACTCTGGACAACCGAGGCTGACGAATAGGAGGAGTTTGTGGGGGAAAGTGTACGTTTTTGAGGAAACAAAACATGAAAAGATTAGATCAACAATCAAGAGGTGGGTGGAACTACAGTAAATTTAGGCAACTTTTGAAGAAATTGTACTTTTCAGAGTAGTTTTTTCTAAAAATACTTTTACTTGAGTAATACTACATTTAAAGTAACAGTTTGGAGTGAAAAGATTTGGTTTCCCTTCCCACTAAGTCATTTTTAGTGAAAAAAAACAAGAAAAAAAAAAAAACAAGCTTTGTGTTGAATGATTTGAACATTTGATTAGTTTTTTTTTTTTTGCCATTTCGGGCTTGTTCTTTGGAAATACCAGAATCAATGCATCATTTAAAGTTTCGTCCGTCTGATTTACATGAACTCATTAGTTTAAAATGCGTTTCACGTTCAAACTCTGTACTCAAAACTAGCATTTGGAGAAACTACTACGCCCCCTTACGATCATTCGAGTCACTATTTTTGTAAACTTCTATTTAGTAATATCATTTTTAAAGTACTGGAGTACACATTTGGGCAACTCTACCCACCTCTGTCCCCCCAAACAGCATCACGTCACAAGGTTCATATCACAATTTTGATGTTTATTGTCATATCGCCCGGCCCTAAAAAAAAAAGAAAAAAAAAAAGGACAATCGGAACATAAAATCTCGTAACAAAAGCCCTTATTTATTTACTTTTAAACTCATTCCACTGAGCGCGTTTCTTAAATGTTTATTCATTCAATCTTTTACTAAAACCTGATGCTAGACGGGAGTATTTATTTTCCAAACATTTAGCTTTGTACCACTTCGTACTGCGGTGTATCGGATATTTACATGGACAAATTGAGCCGACAGTGATTTAACATTGATCAGTGCAAAAACCGTGTGTCTTTCTGCTTAATGAGCGTTTTACAATCAAAACAGCTTTCGTTTGTAATACAGTCGAAACGGATGGTAACTACAATGACTTATTAAGGTCCATGTGATTCAGGGGGAGGGGAACGGCGGCAGAGCAGGCGCCCCCCCTCTGTCTGGCAGCGGTAGTGCAGGACAAAGTTCAAAAGTAAAAAAAAAAACCAAAAAAAAAACACAACATGGATGTTTTCTGTCAGTTCTCTGCGCTGTGGGGCAGTGACGGTGCCCCCCGACTTCCTGGCGTTTACACTGTTCATGGCGGACAATATCACTGCAGAACCAACCCGACCTGCGCAAAGAAGAGAAGACATTTAATCCAACAGTTTATCCACCATTTTGTCTCCTTTAATGTTTTACTAGTCTTACTTCTAGTGTTTTATTAGGCTTTTTGTTTTATACATTATATTTCAGTTCGTTTCAACTTAAGTGGGCTGTATAAATAAACCAACATTAAACTGAACATCACAAGTCGGTTCTAAAAATAAGAATAGGCCTGTCATTTATTAACCCAGTTTATTATGCTCGTTTGGCTTTCGGAAAATGTTTGGGCCGATTCAGCGATTGCATCGTTTTAAAGATAGCATTTATTTGTGACGTCATGGAAACTGCAACGTCGCAACAGCAAAAGTAGAACGAGCCGAATTGTCTACAAACAGTTAAGTCAAACTGTTGTACGTTAAGATTTTGAAATGCGCTTACATACACAACCAGATGCAGGTCAATTTATGCTGACTGAAGCCTTCTAGATCAGGATCAAATTGTTTATTCTTTATCCGTCATTTTGATGATTTAAAGCTTCAATTTCTGTTATAAATCATGAGTTTTAGAGTTGATTTATTCTAAATATATACCATTTTAATCATTATTTTAACTGTCGACAAGTTAAAACTATTCCAATTGTCGTTGCCGCCATAAAATAAAGTTAAATTTACAGACACAAAATGAAGCAGAGTTCGATTTGAGGCAATTTGTAGTAATAACATCTCGAAGCCAACCTTTTCCGATCCCATGCTGGGACACTTCCAATTGTACAGGTAATACTGTAGATTGCCGTCTCCGATTCCAAACTTGAGCTTCTCCAAGAAAGTCTTATTTTCCATTAAATCCAGTGCATTGAAGACGTCAAATCCTTTCTGTTCACGGGTCAGAGAACATAAAAAAAAAGGAAATCACGTTACACGCAAACACGGAGCCAGTGTGTGTGTGTGTGAATAAAAGTGAGGTTTCCGCACCGATTTGGCCATGATGAGGGCGTCGGACATGAGGTCGAGCAGAGGAGTGGTGGTGTGGACGTTGTAGAAGGAGTAGGCGGCCTTCAGACTGCGATGCACAGGGTGATTCATGATGGTGGAGGGCAGGGTGTAGAAACTCAGGAAGTCCGTCACCTTACCGTTGTTCTGAAGAGGGAACAGTGGCGAATAGAATGGAAATGTGTGAAAATGAATATCCGCATGAGCTAATTGGACTTGGTTAATTAAGTTAATGGGCCAAACTATTAAAAAAAAAAGGAAGATATTCAGGTCATTTCATCAAATCTGTCGCGTTTTAAAATCACCTCCACTAAGAACGTGTCGATGATGTTCTCTCGAGGCAGCAGCCAGTGAGACACTTCCTCCTGGTTCATGACAGGCACCAAGTTGAACTGGTTCAGGTACTCGCGGAGCAGGCGATGCACCACCGGCACGTCCTTTTTGGTCATGGCCCGCAGACCGGAAGTCTTTGGGTTCTGAAACGTAGAAGGAAAAAAAAAGAAAAAAAGATGAGCATGTGATGTTTTTGTTTTGTTTTTGTGAAATCACCGCTACGTGTTTTCCAACGACCTCGGGCAGACGGTACAGCTTCATGGTGCGCTGCATAGTCATGTTTCTGCTCAGGTGAGAGAACTTCACCTCGATGAGTTTTCGGGGGTTCAAAGAGCGATGCCAGTACCTGCACAAACGTTATATTATGCATTTTAATTACGTTTTGTCCCGGATTAGAACAGAGGGTCCACAAAAGTAAGAGAACTCCATTAGCCCAGCCTTAAAATGGAAAAGTCTTATTCTGTCCTTTTCGTTCCTAGCATTAGTTTCAAATCCCCACGGTGAATGAGCCACATGTAGAAAGTGTTTATTGTATTTGACATCCATTGAAGTCATAATTTCATCCTCGTTCAGTCCAGTTTAATTCCAGTTTTGGTGAACGTTTAGGACATGGCTTCAGAACGACTTCTCCTGCGCCTCAAACTCACCTGCACGTGCCGACCGGTTTGGGCAGGACCACCCCAGCCGTGTACACCGCCTGAAAGATGCCCTCCCGATTCACTCGTCTGGTGATCTCCCGGATCAGTACCGGAGCCACGCGTTTGGATCGAAGCTTCTTGTGGACGCAAAGGAAGTTTATCTCCACCATTTTCTTTTCTCTAAAACACAAAAACACATCTCAATTAAAAAAAAGGTACTATAAACATGAATAATGTGATCATAAAAAAGGATGTGCTTTCTTCCACTTACATGTCATAAATGCGTATATTAGCCGGGATGGCACTGATGAAGCCTACCAGCTTTTGGTTTGAGTTTACCCGGACCCCACAATGCCACTGCGGCAACCAACCAGGAGGCCTCAGAGCCCTGACAAGACAAATGACACGCGTTACTGTTGAAACAAGTGGAGGGAATGAACGCAGAATGTTTTGGTGGTTTTGGTATAAAAGCGTCTGTTCAGTACTGCAGGGGGCTCCTTTACAAAAGTGCAGACAACTGTTAGACATCAAACAGAAAGATAAGGCGTTACCAGAGCAGGAACTCGGGGGAGTAGTCAAAGCGAAACATGTTGTCGTCGTCTTCCACGTAGTTCTCATTCAGAAGTGTGTAAAGCTCTTTAAGCTGAATTTAAGACAACGACACAGATCCAAATGTTAAAACTGAACAATGGTTATCCGCGGCAAAGTCTAACTTATTTACTCGTTTGAGAGCAGAGAGACACGCAAAATATCTGCAACATTAGAATACTGTACATTTAAACTGAACATTCCATTTTCTTACCACTCCAGCGTCGCCCAAATCGAGCGTGTCCCAGCAGAAGCCCTGAGGCAGGCTGTAAGGCTCCTCTCGGATCTGGTCTTTGTCAGGTTCGATGCACCCGTGTGATGTCACCGTCTCCCCTGGACCAAAAAGTAAGATTTACACAGGCAGAACAGAAAGTGAAAGTCTCATGTATGACAGCTTTATGTAAAATGGCAAAACTGGCAATTTCAACACATGACTTACTGGTAAAATGAATGGACACGGGTTTCAGCTTCCTCAATGCAAAATTGTGAGGACTCTTCACATTTCTAAAAAGATAATATTTTGTTTTTCGATACGGTAACGGTCCTAATTTCTCATTCTGAAACCCATGGATTGGTTAGTAAAAGGAAACTAAGGCTGTGTTCACGCTTAGTTCCGGGTTTAGCCACAATTTTCATGTGGCGTGTGCAGTGTTGGGAGTAACAATGCTAAAGTATAATGGCGTTAAAGTATAAGGGTGTCATTTTTATCAGTAACGAGTAATCTAACTAATTACTCTTTCCTCTAACACCGTTATAGTGACCGTCAGTGTAACGCGGCTCGTTGCAGCAGCAGCGCATCCATCACATTCTGCTTCTCGTCTCATTCAGAGAAGCTGCCGTTTAATTCGGGAGGACCCTAGATTGGAGACAGTGATTGGCTAAAAAAAATAAAAGAGATTGACTGTACAGATGGCCCAATCGGAAGCATCGTGTGGCGTTTTTTTTTTTTTTTTTTTTTTTTTTTAAATCAGTCACGGCTTTGTACAATGCAATTTCAAAACGCATGAGGAAATATGAGGCAAACGTGTGGATTTTAGGGATATTTAATTGTTATAAAGTGACTCCTTTGTGATGGAAACACAAACAGACAACCGGGTGAGAGACACGTGCCTTTGGAGTTTATAAATCAATAAAAAGACACAATCCAGCAGCTATTTTAATAACTCGTTGGCAGTTCATCTCTGGTTTTACGAGTGTACACAGTATGTTTGGCAAACGCACTGTTTGGACTGTGACGGCTGCAGAAAGGCGACGGTCGTTTGACTGTACAAATTGTGTCTGCGGGAGAATCACTTCGAACTAACCCATAACGCGGTGCATTTGACGATTTGCAGGTGAAATAAGGCAGAAATGTGGAAAATTAAAAAGGCAAGTGTGAAAACTGCTTGTTCCAGATTGAAAACAGTGATTGAACATTTTAATTCAGATTATGGTTCAGGTTCAAACCCATACCTAGTTTGGGCACAGGTTGCGTGTCCCAGAATTGGTAGCTCCTTCGAGTGGCTTCTTCCATGGTTTTGGCAGGACCTTGGCCGACAGAGAACAATTCAATTGCCTTTTGGATCTCTTGTAGCTTATCCGCTGGCAACGAGTTCACCTGTTTGAAAGAGCATGCGACAGGTTACGCTCATGTGATCTCACAACATTCTAAGAGGCCCAAAACTGAGCTGGAGGGCAGGCGAGTACTCATGGGAATTTGTTGCGTCAAAATTATATATTATTACGTTTTAATGTCAGATATTTCTGGATAAATTGTAAAAAGGGAAAAATAACAATCCAAAACTCAAAGTCTAGGCTTGTAGGCACAAATCACGTTAGAAAAAATTTGATTTAGTTTAACACACCCAGCATTATGTCTTGTTGTACAGCTGAAACTATTTAATCCATTTCTTACAACTAATTGTCAACTAATTTAGTGATCGAATAATTATATCTGGACTAAACGGACTCCAAAACACGACATGTGCCGAGAGAAGAGCTTTTACAACTCAAAAAGCAGAAATTACATCTAAAGAGACAAAGGAAACTGTCAAATTTAGTGTTCATGGAAAAAATCCTCAAAAAAAAAGTCCTCAAGCGACATGACTAACTTAAACTGGGTACAATTGTGTAAAGATCTCATATTTACAGGGCTTTGGAATCCAGTGACTAATAGATTTTTAAGATTTTATACAAACTTTGTGAACTCGCAACAAATAATCAGGTTCAACAGTTAGACAATCAGAGAAACCCCTGCCTTGGAGAGAGGGTCCTGAGCTCCTTCTGTTGCACCAGACTTTTTCTTCTTCTTCTGCTTCTTTTTCTTCTTCTTGGTGCCAGAGTCTTCACCCTTGTCACTGCCAGAAAACACACAGAAAGGGTTTTGGTCATTATGATTAAAGGAACAGGTGGCAGGTATAGAAATGTATGTATCGTAGCAATTTATGTCCAAGTTCTGACTATACTTCGGCCTTTAATTCGACCCCCTTGTGGCACTGATTAGCTTGAGGATTTGGCCTAGATTTTTGAACCGCGGAATAAGCACCTTGTGACATTCTGCGAATAAACTGAAGCAAATAACTTCAAAACATCTGTCACTTTAAACCACTCCCATAAGCAATACTTTATCTAGTTTACCCTGCTAATTCAACACCGTTGTTCTGTCCAGTCATTTTGCATTTATATTGAGTCAAAGTTTATATTTTAATCAATTAACCTTATATAATACATGCTTATTTTATATATATTTAAAAATAATAATAATACTTCTTACCATACCATATCTAGTTTGTAATTTCTGTTCGCCGAAAATGGCAACAAAGCTTTTTCTGATTCTAAAGCGAAGTGAATTTACATTTAAACAACCACATTTTTGCAGCTTCTACGCTTAATTCATGCTTTTGTAACGGTGTTGTCACATGGGTAAACGCTGTGAACGAAGGAACTGTTCTCAAAGCTCCACCTGGTGAAAACGGACACCCGAAAAACAAGCCAGAAACACACAGACAAGTCTACTGACCAAATACCAGTTTACAAAAGCAGCAGTAAACAGTCATTTGATTATGAGCCCATTTTCCAGATCATCAGAAACAACTTCTTCAGCCCAAACTTAAAGCACACGCACGGCTCTTCTCCTCGGTCTCGTCCCTCCTGAGCCTTCGTACTTACACAGGATAATCTCATTAGTGTACGAGGAGCGCGTGCGAGGCCTCGCCCTGGGAGCCGCGGCAGCACAGATGGTTAATCACATGACCTCTGCAGGACGAGTAGCGTGTGTAATGTATGTGCGAGCCACGGGTCAGCGAGTGGCTCTCCGCGGACAATGGACAACAAAGGTTTGAATGGTTTGTTCCACGGCTTTCCACCACGTCACAGTTCATGGCCAGAATCGGGCTTTGTCTTCTAAAAAGCGAACTCCATTTTTTTTTTTTTTGGGTCAGTTCAATTAACAGTCATCACATTCCTTTCACCGCAGTGGCATCCGATTGCAAAAACAAAACATGTCACTTTTTTGTTGTTTGTGATGTGGTGACCGATTTGAATGGACTTCTGAAGCGGCTTGTTTTGGCAAAATCCAGACGTCGTAGCGTCGTAACGATTCATTTAAATTAAATTCAAGTTTTATTTAAATACAAAAACACACCAAAAGGCTTTGCATAAAAAAGGAGGTTAAAAAAAAGGACAATACAGCATCGACAAAGCACAAATAACATCAATACGGAAGAGCACAAGAGAGTATAAAGTTAAATACTAAGATTGTACACACATAGTCCAATTTACTCTGAACTTGTGACTTAATAAATAGTTTGGAGTACAGCGCTCGGGGTGGCGTGGTCATGTTAAACCACTGGATGGATTTGTGTTTACGTTTCTACATTGCTTTTGCTAATCTATATTGACGTTTGGCACAACTTCCGGTAACGTAAAGTCTTTCACGCGCACACCTGAGCTCTATTGGGAGTGGCACAGTCGCATCTACTCCTCAATTATATAAACAACGGATTTGAAGATGCGTTACAGAGATAAAAGCAGAGTTTACAATACACCGTTTTGGGGGTTGTGCCAGACTCGAAGTTCACAAACTGGGATCCAGCGAGGGTCTAATATTTGTATTACCGTTCAGTTTATATTCTCACAGCTTTACATGACATGAGAGCTTTTCAATGTATGACTTCTAAAAGAGAAAATGAAGTCATTATCATTTTACTCCTGTCTGTAAATGCTCTGTGATCCACCGCACTTGTTTGATGGAAAATCATAGACGGTGACAGGGCAAACTGATAGATGGATCAGATGACTAGAATAATCATATAACTCAATAATTTGATCTAAATTTGTGGTATGTGTTTACAGCACAAAATAAATCTAGTGTCATGTGTCATTTAATTTGTGGGTTTTTAGATACAATGTTTGATGTAATGCAGATTAATACGATTTTGTAGAGCAAGATTTGTACTAGTCCATAATAGCAATTATTTGGGATATTTTCCCGAGCAATCAATCCAACTGCAAGCAAGACTTTAATTTTGATCACACGATTCCCTTGATCCGTTCATTATTAGTCCGCTGTTAATTAATTACTGAGGAACAAAACGCCACACAAGTCAATGCCGATGTGTTGACTCATGCTCAATGACAAGATATTTGATTACACGTGCGATTAGGAAAGGGATTCAGGTTTAATATGTTGTAGTGTCCTATAATAAAGACTCCACAATCATTTCCATGGGGGAAAACGCGTAACGTCCACCTTATTTCTTTCGCTTTCAGCTCACACAATGGGAGTTTGACAGCTAAATTAGCCGGAAAGCTAACTCACAAGATAAGTCAAATGAGGCTGTCGCAACATGCATACTCTGCGTGCTCACTCTAGCGACAAGCCAATCATAAAGGGATTGCGAGTTTAATAAGACGGAAGACATTCTGCGAAATATGTTTTCTGCAATATCTTGTTGTTATTGGCAAGCTTTCAGTCACATTTCTGATCCTCATTTCACATTAAAGGCTGAACTGAAGGAAAGCGACGTTGAGCCCGCCCACCTGCGGAAGATAACTCAACGCCAGCCAATCAGATCACATAACGGGCGAACAAGCAACCGATTCAACCAATCAGGTCACGGCAAGTGGGCGGAACTACGGCTCCCGAGCGCAGTCGAGTCGGGCAGCTCGTCTAGCTGTAATTCTGTGATCTCCGAGCTAAAATAACGCAAAGACGTGACACATTTTGTAGCGCAATTGTGCCAGAAAGTGCCATTTACCCATCGTCAAAGTGGTGCTCGTCATTTTCACAGTCGCTGCAGTGTCCGTGGTCTTCTACGTCTTCGTTCTCCGGCATCGGTGCTGTCTCATTCTCATCCGCCATCTTCAACGCGGAAGTGTGCAGCCACCGCGTGCGTGCCGTGCGTGCCCCCCGACGACTTTAAAACTGCTTTGATGCCATTGGCTCAGACGGTGCAGTGCAAAAGACAGCTTACACCTTTTGTACGGCTGTGTTTATGATTTACAGACTCGTTTTGTGAAGATAGTGAAACGAACTTAACTCATCTTTTATATATTGCTGTAAATACTCAAAAGAAACATGGGTTCATATGGAAACTCTATTTACCTAAAAAATATCTTGCATAACAAATCTTGAACGTTGTAAGATAATCAACCCCTTCTCTCACAAACTCCAGAAGCAGCAATATGCTGTGAATTGATTATTAGATAAGCACCACATTCACAAAGCCATGTTCAGTAAACCTTATTCAAACTATTGGTAATAGAAAGAAATAGTAAAAACACTAAACACCTTTAAAAAATACTATTTGGTATAGGCATATTTAAGTTATAGACTGATTGTGTATTGTGTATTTTAGCATTTTCCCTCTTGAGTTTGTGTATTTTGCAATTGTCCAATACATCCTTTTGCGTTACTACATATTTATTGTGCTTTTTAGTTTTCATTTCTGTCATTTCAATGTTCAATTCATGTTTGTACATTTTGTTTATTATACAATTTCAAAGTACAAAACACAATGGGAAAACGGTGACCTCCTAAACAAGTACAAAAAGAGGGAAAAGTTCTCTTATGTTTGTACTCTTGAAATTGAAACTCATAGATAATAACTGTAATAACACAATATGACTTTCAGTTTTTATCAATCATAACACAGATTACAACCTTGAAAACCCAGTACATCCCCAAAAGTCTTGGGTTTGCAAATAAGAGGCATGTCGTCTAATAGTGTTATTTCTTTATTTATTCGACAATAATTAGCATTGAAATAAGGGTGGATGGTTATTAAACTGGACACATTCTTAGCACATTTTAGATTTAATTAGATATAAAACACAGCTCTAATAATATGTCTTTGCTCTCTTATAACACAGTCAAAACAGTCAATTTGAGTCTTTTTTTCTCTTCTAGGGACAGTTTATTCATGATGACGCGATGGACAAAAGATATACAAACTATTATCAAACTGTAAATATGATACTAGAATCAGTGATGTCTTGAAATTATGTTCTCAAATATTTTCTCACACAAAAAATTAAGTAAAATACAGTAGTGTTAAACTCTTTACGAAAACCACAGTAGATTCTTTGCTCACACAAAACATGAAACAAAATTCACATTATTAATACAATTCAACACAGCTTTTAGTGTCACAACAGTTAAGTCCATTTTAAACTATTAAATACAGAACAATGAATGAAAGTGCCTACAATAAGCACAGTTCAGTCAGTATTTGTAAGATTATGCAGTAGTGTGTAAGTAATATGTAATCCACGGGATAAGCCTCTCCACCTAAAGCCACAACTTCAGATGACAGACACTGAGCAATCCAAACGACAATTAAGAGGTTTTGTAAACAAAAAATGTTTGTTCAAGATGTCGTATGATAGAATAAAATATAGCCTCTACTTTATAATCAGTAACAAAGTGCTTGATGTGGGAAAAGTTTCAAGTAAGACTGGGTGTGCATCACCCATTTGTTAAAACTTTGTTGAAATGTATTCTGTTACACGACAACAATGTTACATTTTATACTAGAACCTTAAAATGGTTATAATTACGTAGTAATAATTATACGTTTAAGAGTTATTTAGTCAAAACATTATTAGGTTCTCTAAAATATATTAAATATTCTAATCTCTAATCGCTTCATTAGAGTTAATACTGCGTTATGACTGGTTGTTAAAATGCTTTAGAGGGGCAGATTATATCGTTGTCCTTCATGAACTACAACATTCAGTGCACGACAGATTCTTCCATGTGAATCATAGATCCAGCCTGAGGCACATCGTTTGTTAAGGACTAACTTGGTTCTTCTCTTCCTTCGGACTTGTGGCTCTTTGTGAGTTAGTCCTCTTGAGTTCTGGTCCAGAAGATTGGCAAACTGCAGCAGCAGTGTTGCTGTATTCAAAAGCGTTCCCCAAAGCCTTTTTTGTTTTGGAATAACCACTTTGCAGCCGTTTAGATTCATGTCATGCCTTGCCTTTGGCGCTGGCCAGACGCTCAGAGACGCTTTTGGTGGGAACTCCTCTGCGTGCCACTTTGACATGGACAAAGAGAGTGGCCGGGGACAGACTGGAGCCATCTGCCTTCAGTAAGTGAACATGGCGATAACCTTAGGACACACAGGAAAGGTCTGGTTACTGACACTTCAGTAATATCTCATTGTACTGTCGAACTAGTTTGACTAGTCGACTAATCAAAAAAATAATGAA